>MU388348.1:0-73071 GCA_022578535.1 Jackrogersella minutella
GGGGTTCAAGCGCTCCAGGGTCCTTTGAAACTGGGAGATCGAGAACTCCAACCGTAGCGCCAGGTAAACCTCGGCTACATGAATTCAGGGATAAACGTCGCTGCAAGCAATAAAATATTATAAAAATTAGAAATACGCCTCCTACTGTCGGGCTATTGTAGCGCCGGGACCGGTGCTTGGCTTTTTAAATAGAATAACAACCACTTTATAAAAATGTATGAAATTTATATGTAATATTATTTATATAGTAAGGTTTACGGTAGTACTTTTAAAATTTTAAATCTATGTAAGTTTTGTGATTAAATGTTAAGTTAAAGTCTTTTAAATTTTTATATACTTTTAGGAATTTTTTTCAATTTTTTTATAAGAGTTAAAAATAAGAAAAAATATTCTTCATATATAATTTTCATTTAATTAATTAGATTTTAATGACTAAATTTTTGTATTAAAGATTCGTGGAGTTATAAGTTTTTAAATGTGGTAAGTTTTGACGAAACTTCAAGGAATTTCGCGTTTTTCCTTAAAACTCACCACTTTCAACATAACATAACTTTACGAAATTGAATCGTAAAAATATAATCCCAGTTGATTTATTTAGACAAATGCTTATTTTATATGAATTGGATTTTATTGAATTTGAAAGGTTTATGTTCATAAATAAAAGATTATGTAATATTAAAAAAAACTCACTTTTATAAATGTATTTTTTTCCATTTTTACATACATTTTAAAATTAATTATCAATTATATTAAAAACCTCATTCAAAATAATTAATAGCTTACATATATATTTTAATTATATAATGTGTAATTATATAAATATTTAAATGTAAATATTAAATGTCAAATTTTGGGGTGTGCGGTATTTTTGTCACCCGATTACCTGGTTGCCTTGCAGCCTTGTTTCCTGGCTGCCTCATTATACTAGATAGCCTTGTTGTCTTGCTTCCTTTGTCGTCAGTTGACGATGTCAACGTTGTATTAACAAGGACTATCGACTGCTTATGTATACGTCCTCAGCGACGACGATATTGACGGCTAAGGTTGTTGCTTGGATCGTTAAAATATTAATTCAAATATTAAAAGATGAATGAAGCTAAAAAAACGTAGATTTGGTTCAATTGGTGATAAATTTCGAAGGTTCTATTTTGTATTAATACCTATACGGTATTAATACGACTTTTTGGTGGGTATAGTGGTATTTCTTGTTGTTGACCTTGCTTTACTGTCGCAACTTATAAAACCGTGTTCATATTGTTGACTTATCTCCGATATACACCATCATGGCAAGTGAAAGAAGAACTTCACTAAAGGGTGTATTATTATACCGTATAAAAGCTCACTATACGGTATAGTTTAGTGCCCTACCTGTAACACCCATACAAGCGGCAACCCTCCACTATCAGGGCTCTATCTGGCGGTGTGGACCACAACCTTTCGCCCTCTCGACAAGGAATCCAACATTCGCATCGACGGCGAAAAGCTGCGATGACGATACGATTGGGATAAATACTTTGAAGTCTTGATACAGAGTACCCTGGAAGGTTCATCGTTATTTTGTCACCCCGATACCGATACTATTTATCGAAAACGCCGTATAAGGATCACGACTAGATTGCAGAACCCTTATAATCGGCAAAACCTACCACAAGACTAGGTAGGGTGTCGAGTACCTCGTCCGGAGGAATGAAACAGCACTTGAACAACGTGTGCCATTGTGTTAGAATTGGGGAGATGTCAGGTGTTCGGAGGACATTATCGTCGTTCGGCACGTTTTCGTGGTGGATTGGAGCTATCGTGGAGTGGTTCGTCCCTCGTTGAGTGGTTTCCCATAAGTGATTACGCCTCGGAGGCGGGAATAGCTTGAAGCATGGCTTCATTTGTACGTCTATGGATTACACTGGCTCCAACGCTGGGGTGCTTGGTTTGGTCGTCACGGCGGTACGGTGGAATGATGAGATTGTTTACGTCCAGATGGGTCTATGTAGCTACGTACAGGAAAACCCACGCGACGGTACGGTGGAATCTGGGACAACAAAGTCTAAAACTGCCTCATAGCCTCCTCACGTCGTATGCCCCGAGGGAGGCCTGCCTCAACGTTAGATATACAAATAAATAAATAAACAAACAAACAAACAAACCCGTGAGTGACATACTGTTCCGAAGCCCTTCTTGCTTCGATAGCTGGCTCACAGGACCACTCCAACCTAACCCGCAGGTAGGGCTTCCGTATCACAGGCGGCAGTCCCACAACGGACGCGCTCGAGGGCGCAAAAGCCAACCCAGGTTTTCGATACACTTGCCTGCAGACAGTATTGACTCGGGGCAGTGAGACCCCAGACTTCCCGAAGGAGATATGCCCTGCCGGTATCACGGCTATCTACCACTTTCCCTCGTGTTGGGATCGCAAGAATCTCGATAACTCTGACCATCAATCCCATATGTATAGCATCACAAAGGGGGCTTTCCAGGAAGCCGGTCCGTGGCCCAATTCCCATCCAGTTCGTATACCACAACTAGCATATGAAACCATGTGGAATATGACGGTGTTCAATAACATGCGGCTAAAAGATGGATCACAGCCCTTTGTATGGTCTTATATGGATAGCAGGGGATATGGGACTCACGCGGATTATATGTTTGGCTGGAAGGGGGAGTCCTTACAACGCGCCATGAATGATTCTTGTATGTTTCATGCTTGTGGAAGTCCTGGTGCCCAAGGAATTCTGAAAACCCAGACTGTTGCCGATATAGATAAGTGCGCGGTGGAGAAAACCATTTCGGAGGATACAGAGGGCTGGCTTTCAGAGCTCCCGGGACAAAAGTTGGAGATAAAAATGACATGATATCGATGAGGGATATCCGGATGAGCTAATAGATAGGATACTTTCCGACTATTATAAGTAAGTATGTCAGGCAGTATGGTGGTCCTTATATTTTGGCTGTGCAACAAAGGAGGAGCAGTAGCTTGTGGAAGATTGTAGACATCAATCCCTGGCCATTTTAAGGTCTAGGATGCAAGATCCTCCTCCTTTTATAATCCCGATTCTTAAGAGCTTATCCCTAGGGGTCCTTCTAAAGCCTAGTGATAAAAGTCCTTTGATAATTAATAACTCAATGTCACCTATAAAAGCTGGTACTTGATTCGCTGCGAGGCACAGTCTTCTCGGTCTTGACCATTGAACCCTGCTAGGGGTTTTCCCTTCTTTCTTATTCTTCTTTTTTTATCTGATCCGTCAGGTTAGATGTCTTGTATATACATAGGCCTTTATGGTATTATGCCAGTTGAGGGGATGAGCAGCTTTAATGTTTTATGGTAGAGGAAAAGGGGATTTGTGACTTCCATAACCCAATGTAATGGAGTCGCAGTTCGACACCAAGCCATGTAATTACTCGGCATGCATGTATACTGGAAGTGTGGTTTTCCTATTCGATCATCTCAGTCAAACAGGTCGCATACATCATGCATATAGATGTATAAGTGATCACAAGCCCATCCCTTAAAAGAAAGAAATATGGCGTTACTAAAGGATTTCAGGAAACTCGCGGTTGGAGAGTTCTTATTTGAGTGAGAAAATCTTTGACGTTGCGCAAAGGTAACGCTACAATGATAGTTTATTCAGTAAGATTAATTTTTGAGTTGGATTCAAACCCGCAAGATTCACAAGCTGAGAATTCACCTGAAACACTTGGGCTACTCTTTGGGACGATACAACAACATCTATGCGTAACGTTATAATGGAAGACTGGGTTTTTCGCGATTGGGGTCCCCGGTCGACTACGTTCGACTGAAGTCTTAGCGAAAATATGAAATTCAGGTGTCACGTTTCAAGTCTATTGTTTACCGAGGGTAGTTAGTTTTGTGTGTCTGAGGAAACGTATGTCATCAGGGCTATGTGTACATTGCGATGGGGTGAGTTGTGTTCAAGAATAAAGCGATGCACTTCATTGCTCTGGACTACTTGAGAGTGGATGTTTACGCGTCGTGATTCTGCAATTCGAAAAATTCCTAGGTTAGGGGTTCAGAATTTCTTATCTGCTGGCAACCTATAAGTTGAATACTAACACGATGGTAGTAGGTAAGGTAACAAGAGGTAACGGCCTAACCTGAATTGATATCCTTTGCCTGTGGTACGCAAAGCATGGGAAGTCCTTCAATTTATTCGGGCTCGCTAGTCATAGGAATTCCTCTACGACATGTCGTTCCATAAGGTCGTTTCCTACCTTTCTTCATGATATAATCATGCAAACTGACGATCCGTAATATTTATGGCGTCAGACTTTACTTACTCGTCAGCATGTTACTAATTGCATCTTTAAAATGCCTTCAGGTACTCAGGCGATCGATCGGCCACATACGAGCTCTCGTCAGACTCTTTCCTAGCGTCGTAGGCTAAGGAAAGCAGGTGCCTACACTCGAGAGTCTGGGGTCGTAATGAATACGTCCACCATCACCTTTAGTTGAGACTCGGTGAAATGATTTCCTTGAAAGAGCCGACCGGCTTCATCACCAGAAACCCAACGCGGTCTACACGAGAATTGGTGATCTGCTTGCATAATCTAACCAGTTAGCCATGTAATATGAGTTCCCTTTTTGTATACGAGGTAACAATTACTCCAATGTAGATTCTGTTTACCTGTGATTGGTAAGTCAAGTCTCTCCATGAACCGTACTGATGTCACTGTATTGAACACTTAACTTATTTTATTAAAATAAAATAATAAATAATTATACATGCCTTGTAATGGATGGCCAAGAGCGAAGAGAACGTTCACTTTTACTCCTGAAAAGACAACCTTAGTACTTACAGCTATGTTAATAATAGTCCGATCGCATGACGTTGTAACTAGATCTTGGAAACATACATACATACATACATACATATGCCATCTCACGGGTGATACTGTACCGAATGCTGTATAACGTCAGCTTTAAGCATCCTATCTCGGTATTTTAAGACGTCTAAATAAGCATCTCAACAATGCATCTGGGGTTGCTAGGTAATATCGACTAGATTATGGGAGCTTAAGTACTGTCAAGGGTAAATGAGGCGAATACGATGCTTTCTTTCCTTCCCATCTCTGTCTTCACAAAGAAATCCTACATACCTAGGTATACGAGGTGTATTCTTAGTGGCCAGCTCGCTTCAGCTTTTTGATAGGATCAGAATTACGCAAACGGTCTTAGATCTGCGCCAAAACGATGTCCATGATGTTACCTACGACGCACGCCCTGACGCCGTCCTTCCCGATCTCCTCCCCGCATATTTTTCATGACCGGGCAACGGAGGGCAACCTGCGGACTCGCGTGTGCTTGACAAGCTTGATTACCGAATTGGGTAATTGTACTGGCTCAGAAGCTCAAAGGCGTAATGATAGGCACGATGGAGGCGAAAGCCCCAAATCTTTATAAATCTCTTTCATATCCAGGGTACCTGCCTTTCATCTCAGCTCCGCATCTGTACATCATCGCATCTCTTCCAAGGCGTCGAATTCGAGCTCCCCACAGGCGCATTAATAACGATTCTCAAGATGCTATTCCAGCTTACTGCCCTGGCCGCCTTGGCCGCGACTACAACAGCCTCCAACGCTACCGGCCCTTTTGCCCTGCATATCACTGGCAAGAGCAATTCCTCAATCGATGGTGATTATTCTCTACTTTCTCCCCATTTGGGCTTCATTCATAAACAATCAACGTAGTTGCTCAAATTGCATTACAGGATATGCTGCCGCGTGTCACGCAGGCGCAGCCATTGAAGGCCTCTGCTACTCGCCCGGTTCGACCCCGTCTGCCGGGAGCGCGACCGAGTTCTACTTCAATTACACAGCATACAACTCGGATACTGGCGTTCCCTCGCAGCCGGGTTGGCTCACTTATCTTTTGACCGCCGGTAGCACGAATGGCACCATAACTGAGCCGTCCGCGATGCAGCTCATCCCTAGCTATGGAAGCAACGTCTTCTCGGCCCTCATATTTCCGGGCGTCGAGGATGGAACACCCGTTTACTTCCACCCCGCGAATGGCACCCTCTATATCAGCGGCGGCGTAGACGACTCGAATTTCAATGCGTCGTTCCCTGTACCACTTCCCTCACTAGGCAACTTAACTAATTTGTATGTAACATCAAGAATTACCGCTTCCCTTTCAGAATGTCTCTAAGAGGCATACCTTCTTCAATCCAGCTGACTGAGGGATTGGCGTCCCTAATATATGCTTTAAAATCTTTGACTCACTTACTGTAGTAATCGCTAACTTCTTTCTGCAGCCATTTATGCTACCAATACCTTACCGGATATTACTACCAGTCGATCGGCTGGGTGTCTACTTCTCCGTCACATAACCCGTCATGCGAGCCCGTCGATTTGAGCATCAAGGAACTTTCATGAGCGGATCCTGCAATGTGTATTGTATGAAGGTAGTGGAGGAAGTATTGTTGACGTGGAGATATGCCTATTCATCGCGGCTCGTAGCTATGCATTGAGCTGTCTTATAGACGAATACACGCAAATGGGTTGAGGTAGGCTGATACCCTATAAATTTATATACTACCTAATCGCCGAGTTGTTAAAATTTCTGATTTCGACACTGGTTGTGTGACTTGGGTCGGTATACTGCAAGTGCACGCCCTTACGATACAGTTACTAACATCGGTGCTAAATCTCACAGTTCTTACGGCAATCCCTCTAGCGACAAACGGCTGACATGATAACCGCTCGACAAGCATAACATCAAGTAGCCACATCTTGTTCCACTGTTCAAAGAATGAGTATTTGCTCCTTAGTGTGTATTTCTCCAACTCTCCGGATAGCACGATGAGGTCAAAAGATTTTTTTTGTTGCCCTCAGTGCTGCGGTGCGCTTCCACCCAGCTGAACACCATCGTACTAAGGATCCCCACGGACTCGCCTACTTAATTACAGATAGAGGCATTGTATATTTCATACTTCGTAGGCATACCATCGGTATATTGTAGGTGATCCACACCCAAAGAAGCGACGGTGGTATTGAAGACGAGGGAGCCAGGGAGCATGGCCGCGATCTTGCAAGCATTGGGATCTAGGGTCTGGCGATCGAATGTCTGCCACGGGTTCTGTGGACAATCTCTCCAATGCTGGTTAGTTCTCCACTCCCCAGGGAAATGCTTCCCCTTTAGCGCAGGCAGCTTTTCGCTTCTCGAGAGGTCCTCGATTGATATCTCATCCCCAATCCACCTCTCCTTAATAGCAAGTCTCCGTAATCCCTTCTCCGGGTCTTGGTAGTGGAAATAGACAATTCTGGCGGTATTGAGGAAGTACCTGTCATAATCGTCGCAATGCTAATCGTAGTAAACAGGGTTTAGCGAAGAGGCCCAGCCCCAACTGGGTATTTTGTACAACTCTCCTCGAGGACATGTAACTCCTGACGTTGTCCACAGAAGACACTGGCCAAGATATGTTTTGGGCAGACCATAGAGCATACGCGAATTGAATACTGCACTGAGCGCGTTGCCGATTCCGGCAAACGCGTTCAATATATCCGCACCAAATGACAACTGTCGTGAACTATAGTCCTTCACCCAAGCACAATAGTCCTTATCGAAGCTGTTTCTTTCGCAGCGTAGGAATTGGCAAGAGAATATCGGCCCTTGACATAGAAACCCGAGGTCCCATCAACTCCACGGGGCTCCAATGCTTCTTCATCTTTTTCTAATAAGTCATAACTGTGTTTCGCCGCCTGATAACGATGGTTGGTCCATGATTCAGGATTAGCCGACGCGGTCCAGGTAAGTAGCTCACTGGCCTGCCCCTGGCAGCACTCATAAGCGACTTGGTGTTCAGTGATGAAAAGACGTCGTTCGGACAGGAGTCTCTCCTGGAAGGTTCAACCCCTCTTATTTCAGAGTGATATATCGACAACATTACCAATATTGTTTGCTACCTCGAACCCTTGAGCTTCAACCTCGGCAGCGTGAGGCGGGGACCAGACCGAGGACCTCCAATGTCGTGGTCGGTTAGTGAACCCCGGCAAACCCACACCATCCCGTGTATTGAGGGCTGCGATGATTGCAAAAGTCGACAAACTGTAAATCCTATCCATCGCGTTGATTCGACCTGGCTTGGTATCTTGGTCGTCTTGGAAGACGCAAAGACGGTCAACCCACAGATACCGCTCTCCCAATTCCCGACACAGAGCAATAACATCAGAGATTATGTCTGGTATCGGGGGTATCCTAATACTGTCTCGAGTCTCAAGGGCATCAACATTGGATTTCTCCAGTTGGATATTACCGGTCGATACTCCTGACCACATATAACTCAAAGCTACGTACCGGACGAAGTCATCTGGTTGTATAATATTCATGCCTTGGGTATCTATAACTCGGAACCCTTTGGGAAGCCTAGCTAACATGAGTTAGATGCCGGTTTTATCTAAGCTGAAGCACCTCCTATTGACATACCATGTCGGCTCTCTATATCGGAACACTGTTTCCCATGAATCTCGCTACAATGTTTCAACCAGCCTTTGATCAGTTCGATTTTAGAAAAGGGAACCTCCCATTCTTCGATACTGCACGGAACTGGTGTATTCTCGTTCGAGTACTTCATTTTGAACTGCGGAGTGATAGTAAACTGTATGGGTGCATTAAGAACTTGGTCAGTTGCCACGTCAACTTGACCGACTCGATTTGTAAAACTCGGCTCGCCTATGTCCCCTTCCGGACCTGAGTAGGGTAAGGCTTTCACTTCAATATTTAGGAACATGTTGATAACGATATAGTCAGGGTTTGAGATATCAGGTCTGCGCGGCAATACCGTCCCATTATGATCAAATTCTCTGTCTAGATAAAAGGGACCAGTAAGGTAGATGAAGATGCGCCGAGTAGGCCACGATCGTAGAAGAGTGTGTAACTGACCACGCTCATTAAAGGCATCGAGGATAGAATTGCAGATAGCGCAATGGTGATTTTGAATTGATTGTTCCATACTTATACTCTCTAATAGTAGTAGAAGTATCCTCCGTCTGGTTTCTAATCCCTCCGTTCGTCATGTTGTGAATATCAATTCTGCCCCAGCCTTGACATCGCTGACATAGAGATAGGCCGGTGAAGTGCGAGGATTCGTCGTTTTGGTGGATGGATCTATGAGCCTCGTCCATTGATTTGCTAAGGCACGGTTATGTATTGATTCTGTAATAGAGGTTACTTAATTACTCGCTCACTCATAGGATCCTAATGTCACTTATTTCATCGGCCAGCTGGGTATTGAGTCGTATTGTAAAGTCCTGGTAAATGTTGTTTAGGTTAGGTATATTCTAAGTACCGGTAAGATGGATGAATCTCTTTATCCAAGCTATGTACATGTACTCAGCTGCCGTAATGCGCCCGCGCAAGGTTATTACTAGGAAGCTAGGTACGCACCTGTAAGAGTTGTTCCATCTATTGGAACTGTGAACAATGGTCACAGGTGAAATGTCAGGGAAGCAAACGTTGTATTGCCCTGGGTTGTAAACCCTGATTGTACGGAGCTAATAATAAGCTTACAGTTTGTCTTAGGTAATCCAGCTGTAGAGCTACCTAGGTACTACCTAATCAATCCGTATATCTAAGTGAATAGCCAATCAGTTGGGCTGATAGAGACACTAAACTAGAAAACGCGTAAAGCGCGACGCGCGCCTTGACCAATTTCTAAATCTTTAACCTCTTTAGCTTTTTCTTTATTTTTGTACCTAGCAGTCTAGGTAATTCCATCCATTGAAAAAGTTGTAGTTTGTGTATGTGCGTGTTCGTGTACAACTCGACATTCTCCATATGATAATTTCGTGCTCACATTGCAACCTCTACGTACAATTATTATTATTATTATTATTATTCAAATGCCACCTAAACGCGCTGCATCGGGCTCTGTGTCTGGCTCTGGCACTTCTGGTAGTAAAAGATCCAAGACACCGAATGATGAGCTATCAAGAAGCAAACGGTGGTCAGCTGTATCTGGCTCAGCCAATGCCGACGAGGACTACAGGATGATATGGAAGAACCCCGAAAAGTGTTACTCGTTCGTAACTCTTTGTTCCCCAATTCAGGATGACGACGACGACGACGAAGCCGGTGAAGATGACGAAGACGATAAAGACGACGACGGTGATGATGATGGGACTGGGGATGGACCCAAGTGTGGTAAGAAGCAGTGTCTATGCTCCAAACCTGCTACAGAGAACCCGGACCATCCGTGGCTCATCAGTCAGGCTGGCTATCGAAAATTCTACACCCAAAATATCCACCTCCAACTTCGCGACCCCGACAACTTTGATATGTACACCTTCAATGATCATGCCGCCTATGGTGGCCTAGAAATTATGCAAAATCTGTTCTTGGACTATGTCGAAGCAGGAGAGCGTGGCTGGAGGGAACAATGGGCTGTCTGTGAGGGTCTTGCACTTTGGTTGATTTCCCCAAATAGCGGTGTCATGTCGATGTGAGAATTTGTCTTATATCCGTTATTTCCCGAGTCACATTGCTTATCAAGACTTCCTACCGCTTTAGGGTTGATGACGGCGAATGCTTCGAGTTTACGATTCGCCTCGCCGGGCGCATGTTTCTCGACATGCTTGCCCAACTTGATAACCAGGATCTCGTAGGCGATGCTACTGACGTAAAGAGCATTGGTACCATCATGGCTATGTTCTTGAAAATAGTCCCCCAAATGCGCGAGGTTGGCATCCTTAGGGGTAAGAGAGGAAGTAAGACGAAATTTCAAGTCGACCATTTCGATGACGCTATCCTCTCTTACGCCAACCAGCGTGGTGTCACATTGCAGGGTCCTCAAGACATCGATGAGCTAACTGCGAAGCTCAATGGGGACGTGAAATTGCCTAACAAAGGGACCAAGGATCCGTGGGGTTGGAAGGCCGAGCTTAAGAAATACGAGAACAAGTACTCCGGCCTAACCGGTATGATGGCACAAAAGGAGAGTGCCGGTATCGGCGGTGATGCCCTAGATATCACAACAGTACGTAACAAGCCATCATGTCTCCCTTTGGCTTACCTCAGGTGCCAGGACTTCCTAATCGCGTTGATCGATGAGTTTTTACTTCTGGCACATGCTGGAACTCAATATCCTCACTTAAAGAAGAAATAGCTAATTCTGATTAACGACAGTGGACTAGCGCGAAGCGTAAGGCGGCCAATTTCGATCATAAAGACCCGCTAGGTAAGCGGGAGATGGACGCGATCAAAAAGGGGATGGTGATGCAACTGGGTTGATATCGTCCTTCATGGTAAAGATTACCAGGTATATGGGAAGTTACAGGCATCTCGGTTTACTGTTAGTATTGGATTGATAAATTGTGTGAATCCCGTTCCTTGAGGTTGTATCGAAGAATACCATCCGACGTATTGTCACTTGGTCCGAGTAACCGTCGCTGATTCAAAAGCTTGTATAGCCTGAGCATGAGTTGGTAATGCATTATAAATGTGAAAGACACGGAGACTATAAACCCGCGGCTCAGCAATGTCGTTAGAACAAGGAGGCCCACCTAGTTAATTTATTCATTTGTTCTCCTTGAAACGATCGGGTAGTAGAGGAGAGATCAAGTAAACAAAGCAGATAAATTCATCATATAGTTAGAGAGTGAGAATTCTCCATTCATGATTTGTTTCAAGGATTTAACTACATACCGAGGCTGCCAGGTAAGTAGCATCTCTGATTAACTCGAAGTTGGATCATGTTATCTGGAAGCTTTCGTCCTATGTCTCTTCATACAGTGTACCATTTGATCATACCTTGCATGTAGCACACGACCTTATAGAACGGCACAGACTAATATCCTCCTTAAAAGGAGGCGATAAACTACATGTAGAATCAGATAGATATTGGCTGACCGGTAGTTACCGAATATCACTGCTAACTTCGGTAATCGTCAGTCCACCACCCCCACCGTTCATGCGGTCTCGGTCCTACTGAATGTGCTTCAAGAGAGCTATATAGAATAAATCACTAGTCTTCCATTGATATGCATTGCTGGATTACTGGATTACTGGTGGGTAGAGTCGTCCTGGTTGGGTGCTTGTTCCGAAGTGGCCCAGCTTCAACTTCTTCATGACAATTTGCGCCGCAGGAATTGCAACTACCAAGAAGACTTTTTTCTATCCAAGTATAAGCCTCCTACTACCACGCTGAATACTGTATATCATAAATCCTGGTTATGGATACGTGGATGCGGAATGGTGAAGCATGATAATTGCATTGCAGAATACCGCCTTTTTTCGACAATTCCAGACAACGCTAACCTCCGCATTTCAGTACGCTTGACAATCTAATTGGATTATTCATACCACTAGCTTAAACTATACCCACTAGCTATACCCACTAGTGGTATGAATAATCCAATTAGATTGTCAAGCGTACTGAAATGCGGAGGTTAGCGTTGTCTGGAATTGTCGAAAAAAGGCGGTATTCGATACCCGTTCCACGCCCCACTTAGTTCAGGATTTTTAGGATGGTGAGCTCAAGCGAATCCTGAACTAATAAGTGGGGCGTGGCACGGGTAATCACGTAAGCAAATTGAGTTTGAGCGTAGAATGTCCTTCGGACGGATAATCAATTTATTCAAGTTGATTAAGTAATCTCTAGTCTATTAGTATGTGGCTTTTAATTGGTTACACTTTTTTACCTTTGCCACATTCAGCCACAAAACAGTCATTACAACCTCAACTCGAGCACATCCTCGGACACCAATCGATATGCGATAAAGATAACGGATAAGGAAAGCGGTCAACTTTTTACACGACGGCAGAATCATCCTGTATATCTTATCTGCATGTTGAGTATGTAGGTAACAAAACTTTTACCTTTTCAAAACTTTACATCATAAATTTCGCCAACAATTTCGGAACAATGCGCCAATAAAACCTGTGAAGATGTATGCGCGATACGTCCCTCCGCCAAAGGGTGTTTCTAAAGGCCCAGAACCGCAACAATTCGTAGAAGCACCATCGAATCCTCCGGTCAAGTCACAACCTACAGCTTATGCTAGATACATTCCACCATTGAAACCGATTCACGGCCATCCCAACGATCATGCACCACCCCAACACGTTCACTTCGCCGAGGATGATGATAGCATCGAACCACCTGTTAAGAAAGCTAGGCTAGCCGAGGAAGAGGATGTTACTAGAGAGCTGAAAAAGAAGTCTAAAAAATATAAAAAGTCCAAAGAGAGACAACCTTGCGCAGAAGAGTCAGGTGGATTGAACCATCACAAGGCTACTCACGATGGGCGGAAGAATGATGAGATGCATGCACAATCCAATGTACCAAACTCGGAGGTAATTCAAGAATCAATCTCGGAGAGATCTCTTGAATCTGTGGATCAGGTCAAGAAAGAGAAAAAAAACAAAAAGAAGACAAAACCGAAGAGCGAGTCTGAGACGGCACCCGAGATTGAGGATGAAATCCCAATACGACATCGGTCAGTTCTTAAAAAGGCGGCAAAGTCGATGCGAGCTCCCGAGCCGCATGCTCCCGCAGATGAACAGGAGGATGTATCAATGGAAGATGCGCCGGTCGGCAATAGTATTACGGAAGCCAAAGCCGATGGTTCTTTAGACGTGGATGCAAATATACCTGAAGTTCATGGGCTCCAACCACTACCTCAGCCTAAGCCAGTTATCCTCAATCCAACGAAACTCGCATATGAAACATTACCACCTTGGCTGGCGAAGCCAATTCGTGTTTCGCATCATTCTGTCGCGCCTTTCACAGATTTCGGAATCTCTCCAGACTTAGGAATTACCGCGGAAGTGGCAGATAAACTAGCTGCTAGCGGTTACAAACAAGCATTCGCTATACAAACCGCTGTTATACCCCTACTCCTCCCTCATCATGACAAACAAATGCACGGAGACGTCTTGGTATCCGCTGCGACGGGTTCAGGAAAGACTCTAGCTTACGCTCTACCCGTAGTACGAGATCTGAGCCAAGGAAACCGACACTTGACAAGACTCCGTGCAGTAATCGTTCTTCCAACCCGTGAACTTGTGAAGCAAGTTCAACAGGTATTCGAACAATGCGCAAGTGTATTTTCTCTGAATGGTTCAAAGAGGAGAGTGCGAATTGGTTTTGCGATGGGCAGCCAGTCTCTTGACCAAGAACAGGCTACTCTTATTGATAGGGAGGAAAGATATGATCCAGAAGCTTATGCTAGACGGAAGAAAAGACTGGTCTCCGAAAGTGGGTATGGTTCTGGTGAGGACAGTGATGAGGGCTATAACACTGAAGACGAAGAGAAAACGGCAATCCGCAAGAAGGAGGACAAGATTCCAACGCTGCCAGATCACATAGTCACCTACAAATCCAAGGTTGACATACTTATCTGCACACCTGGGAGGCTTGTGGAACATATCAAGTATACTCCTGGGTTTTCCCTGGATTTCGTTCGTTGGCTTGTTGTCGACGAGGCCGATAAGCTGCTCGGTCAGAATTTCCAGCAGTGGTTGGATATTGTCATTCCGCGGTTGCAATCTAACGATATGGGTGCTCGAAACCATAAGCAGTCCAACTTATCAGGGGTAAGAAAGGTTATTCTTAGTGCTACAATGACAAGGGATCTCGACCGTTTAGAAGGACTCAAGCTTCGCTGGCCAAGACTGGTAATGCTTGCAGGATCCGGGGCTATTGACGAGCCGGAGACCACTGTGAGCCAAGTTGATCTTGCGCTTCCCGAATTACTCAAAGAAGCTGCACTCAAAGTTAGCGACCCTAACCTCAAACCTCTTTTCCTTGTCGACTTGCTTCAAAGCGAGTATATCCTCGGCCAGACTATACCCAACAAACCCAGTCAAGATCTATCAGATGACGAACCTTCATCATCTGATTCCAATTCCGATTCCGAGTTCGAGTCCGAATCGGATTCAGATTTAGAAACGTCATTCCGCTCAACTAGAGTTACACTCACAAAGCAGGATATACCCAGTGTCTTAATCTTCACAAAGTCAAACGAGACAGCTCTGCGTCTCTCACGCCTCTTATTCCTACTTTCGCCAGCCCTCGGTTCCCTTACCGGCACACTCGCCTCGACTACACAATATGCGACTCGCAGGAGGACGATTCAATCCTTCTCAGCTGGGAAGTTGAGAATTCTTGTGGCATCCGACCTTGTTGCTCGTGGTATAGATCTGCCCTCTCTAGATCACGTTATCAATTACGACGTTCCATCGAGTGTTGCTTCATACGTCCATCGGGTGGGTCGTACTGCCAGAGCTGGGAAGATGGGCAAGGCTTGGACACTCTATACGAAACCAGAAGCAAGGTGGTTCTGGAACGAAGTAGCGAGCGAGACCGTCGTTCAACGGACTAAGAAGGTTGAACGCATCAGGGTAACTGAAGAAAAGGAGGACGCATTTGAGAGGAAGGTAGCTGCGTACGAATCAGCGCTCCAGAGGTTAGGAGAAGAAGCAAGCGAATCAAGAAACCGTACGCGGTAATCCCAGTGGTACGATATTAAGTGTGGTAGATAAATGGGTGCCAATGGCCAACATTAAGGATTTAATGAATAAATTTAGCTCCGTGTACTAAGGAGGTGGACTGTTAACAACGATGGATATTAAGAGCCCCCAACCATACACTAGTTACAATCTTCCAACGCTTCATAGCCTGCTGACATATCACAATCATCCAATCCAACAGCCATAATTTACTAATTCTCGACAGTAGCAAGGGGTTTACACGAGGGGGCATGTACCTAAGAAAAGAATTACGCAAAAAAAAAAAAAAAAAAAAAAAAAAAAAACATCGAGAGTTGAATAATCGTTATATTACTTACGTAAAATATGATGTAGATACCTCCGTATCATCTACCAGTGCCTCGAGGGACTAGGTTAGGCTACTCAATGCGACATTTTCTAATACGATTTTTCTTTTCAACTACTATTTCTTTTACGATCAAATTTTGCACCATCACATGGTATTATGTCAGATCGAAAAGCCACTTGATGTAACAATTATCAACCAAGCTAAGTTCCTAACTCCCAATGAAAGTGCCTAAAATATCTGGACAACAGCCTTCTAAGCAGCCATTATATATGATGAAGGCTCTCGACTGGTCCCAACACCGCACATGACAGACTTTCGATCCTCCCGGGGGTTGTCAGTCGGGCTTGGCATGGTCCTGAAAGCTGACCACGCCGATGGTGTCGAGGCTGAGGGCAATACGCGACACACAGACTATGTTCTTAACATCAAAGGAAGCATTGAAAGATTTTAGGCTATTATGGTCATTTTCCTTCACGTTATTACTGGCTAAATTAACCTGATATCGTGCTCTCCCTGTGGGGCTGCGCCGGTCAGCCGGTGCCCGGTTATCTTACGATCCGGCTATCTCCAGCCTCACCCAGGGCAGTGCTGATCCATTTCTCGATCTTGGCTCTCGAGTATCGTCTTTTGAAAAAAAAAAACCCACACTCTGAACAGAATTCAGCTGTTGGTACTAGGCATCCAATAACATGGATGCAGTTGCATTCCCTCGATGTCAGCACTTAAGAATTCAGTAGGTAGCATAAGCTCGAAAATGGCCACACTTGGAAGTAAAAATAGGCTATCTAGGGATATCTCTAAGGACTTCGAAATTGGGCATTATGAGATGAGATGTGAGTGATGAGCCTTGTAGTAACGAGTATATAAGATGGGCTGCTATCGCTGGAAAAGGGGGGGGGGAGGTCATCATCATCAACAACAAAACGCAAGCATTTTGACCAGCATCAACAAGTGAGCTAATTTCCATTAGTATATTTTATATATCAAAATAGCACCTTCATAAAAACTTCATTCCATAAACCAAAATGAAGTTCACAGCTACCGCGCTCGTTCTCATCTCTTCAACCCTCTCCCTCGCCGCCCCAACCAAAACCCCTTTACATCTCACCACCCGTGACCAACCTCCTTTTGCCAACTTCACCGTCCCTGGGGTTGTCAAGGTCCACAACGTAGTCAACAACGCGAACACCTACTCCAGCCAAACCTCCACCATCCGCAACGGCAGCATCGAAACTAGTACCCTCTACGAAATCTACCTCCCAAGCACCTCCGCAGGCAAGACATGTCAGCTCGTGATCCACACGGCAGCTGGGGACACCATCTTCGGCGCGCAAGCCGTCGATATCTTCAGCAGCGGGATCACCGACCTGAACACTGCGAACTCAGGTAACTTACGCGGGCAGCAGCTCGCGCGCATGCGGTGGAACGCCGCCACCCAGTTGTACGATTTCGACACCGTCGACGTCGTGCCGAAAGTCCAGAACTTTCCATGCCCGAGCGGAGGGTCGGTCCACTACGAGGCGGTGGCGGTAGGGGATCTAGACGTCAACGTTATTAACCAGGACTTTTTCGTCCATGGTACTACCGTCCCTCACGGCGTGAGCATCGGTTGGTTCTAGATGTGGGGGTGGCACTTAAGCGAAGATCGACGGTTGGGGGCGGCCGGAGGCATTGTGACGGGTCGCCGGTTATGCCGGCTCTTGCATGCCGTGGAGCCGGAGTATGTGGGTCTCAGATCTTTCTCCTTGCCGTGCATTAGCGTGGCGGCTGTCGGGGCTTATGTATTGCTGGAGGGCATGGCGAATGCGTTGGTATCATATGTATAATATGTTCTAGCTAGATTCGTGATCGTATCGGGCTGGGTTGAGTTGGTTCGGCTTTTAGAAGGACACACTTTTGATTTTGACTATAGCACGCCGTTCGCTACAATCTAAAGATTATAGGATAGGTCATTAGGATAGAGTTGTGGGGATGATCTTATAACACAGGAGGAATAGTATCCATGCTTCACTCATAGTCCCACTGTTTCTCTCTGCTCCAGCAGACTTTGCTCTCATCGTGATTGACAAGTGGCTCTGCAGCTTTGGCTTCACTTAATTCTACGTAATATACAACTTTCCCAGAAATTTCCTTTAAAAACTGGACTTCGGATTTCATTTTCGTTTATGTAGGTGCTTCTTCTGCATGTGAGGGTAATGGAAAGCACTTTGGGATACTTTGGGATAAGAGTTGAAGCTGGGAAGCTAATTGCTATTTAGAAAAACTCGGAAATCAAGGGTTTAGTTCGCAGCTTGGGTCATAAGTGAGATTAAGGCCGTCTTGACAAAGGTATTGTTAATCTACTCGCCAAGTTAAGATTAAGTGTGCCAGTGATAGGTACAGGGTGCGAAAACGTATAGGGGGCTCGTAATCTTCAACTTGTTTTGGCTAGGATAAATGTTAATAAACACTGACTGGTCTTTCTTCCCAGATTTTCTTGCAATAATGTCTTAACCTAGTCTCTAACATATATGGAAAGTTATGTCTTTGCCCCGGATTTTTTTTCTAACCCCTATTTGTTTCGACCGCGTTAGATGGCTTCGAAACTAAGCTTTTCTTACTCCAGAGAGCTCGCGAAGGGCGCAAGCAGCTTGGGTCAACCATACTTCGGCATCAATGGCACAAGGGAAGAAAATTCAAGGTGTGTGACTTCGGCAGTATAACTCACAACTTCTATGATGATTTGTCTTGATAGACTATTATTTAAGGGATAATATAGTCCTCGAATTCGGGGCCACTGGCTTCCTTTCAATTAGGTAGTACGGCAAGGTCCTCTGTGACTTTCCTTATTGAATATCTGCTTGATCTTTGCAAAGAGAAGTAAACGGAACATTATTCTGTGAGGCTGTTATTCTCATTGCATTACATTCACTAAGGGGCGTGTTAGTGATCATGACTCAATCACACCGCCAGTGAAAGGAGACCCTTCAGGGTGACCGCGGACCGAGGCAAGTATCCGTCTTTATATTACTCTGAACGGCGATGATCTGCAACAATGCTAGGATGCTCTATATGGAAATAGTTTGCAAATATTAATTCCCATAGGGCAGGCCGTTAAATAATCTTATAATATCTATCAAGTCCATACAATGCTACCAAGATGAACGTATAATCCTTTGACCGCTTAGGTATTCGAAACGTCTAGTTGATGGCTTGAAAGCCCATAGAAGTTAGGTTGAGAACGGATGTAGTAACTGCCTCGGCAGTTCTCTGTTCTTAGGTACATATGTATGTAAGCTTACATGTATCTTGAAGGATCGCGCCGGTATGCAGAACTGAGGCCAAGCCAATCAACCATTGGCTTGGAATGTAATGGTACATCCTTGGTTACCTGATTAGGTATTGCGTACATCGAGCCTATCATCGCCGCATTTATCCGCCGTAGGCATTCATGCGAATTAAACCATTGCCTATTCTGTGTGGAAACTATGGACCCAAACATTCATGCGGCTTAGAAACATTGCCTATTTCGTCCGTAGACTATAGACCGAGTTAGGTAATTGTATGAAATGATGCTATTTCGCAACAAATCCTAAGAGATGATGCTGGCGGTAGCGAGTCCGAAAGGATGCCACGATTTGGGGGCCAGATGCTGTTATGCCTTCGTCTGTTCGACTATATATCAGCCTCGTTCAGACTTCCATCAAAGACTTTATATCAGAGCATCACATCTCGCAACAACAATACAAATTAAACATACATCATCACTCTATCTCCAACTTTAAATCCTTCTCGATCCATCAAGATGACTTTCTCCGTTCTCTTCCTCGCCACCCGCAAGGCCGGTACCACTCCTGAGGCCTTCAAGGCTCACTACGAGGGCACCCATATCCCTCTTCTAAAGGAGCTCGCCGGTGCCAACTTCCCCCAGACACACACCCGCTACTACATCCACCGTGCCGAGGGCCAAGCCCACGTTCTTCTCGGAACCCAGGGTGACTTCGACTACGACGTCGCTGTCCAACTCACCTTCGCCGACCAAGCCGGTTTCCAGGCCTACGCCGCCGCCACACACAGCGGTGACGCTGCGGCCAAGATCTCCGCCGACGAGGACTCCTTCCTTGACCGCTCCAAGTCGCGTGCCGTCATCCTCGGCAGCACCGAAGTCACCAAGGCTTAAGTGTCTAACTAGCTAGAGCTGGATCCGCTACTCTCGTGTAGAGTGTTGTTGCGAGGGATGACTTCTATTCGAATATCGGGTTATCTTGATGGCTTTGGGTTGGAGGACTTTTGACGACATGTTTATAGTTGGAAAGGTTTAATGAACAAAAGGCAAATGTTGATATTTCAACCATGCTTCCTTGTCAAGTGACTACGTTAAATGGTGTATTGCCTCAGTTTGATCTCAGCCATGTTCTGTATAAGACGGAACGTTATCAACACAGAAGATGATAATGGGTGACATCTTGACAGTAGGTATGCCTTCTCCTACTGTCAGACACATTAGTCGCACGGTATTTTTGCAGAATAGCGACAATGGTGAGACTAATAATCTGGCCCAACAAATAATCGAGGATATGCCTAGACCTATCAGACGAATCCGAACATGTGGCTACGGTTGGCCACGGAGCATGAAGTAGCTGTACCGGTCAGCAATAGATAATGACCGAGTATAATTCCATCGGATTGCGCTTTTCGATTACAGGGGTCCATCCGTCGACATTCGCCGCCTGTGGCCGGCTGTACCCCTATAGTGGGACAGCACCATAAATCCAACCGCAGCAACACAGCGCCTGTCGAAGCTATCTACACCGGGCACCATACCGAGCTCAGCCGACGAGTGTTCGGTACCAAGCCGGCTTCTACCACACCACCGAGGTGTTTTTGAACCTCTTCCACATGCAAAGGCGTATGTGACAGATTGCCCCCGGATGAGGAACTCTTCTATTTCACATTTCATTAACCTAGTAGTATTAGACCTGTCTTTCGCATCATGATGGATCGTCTGCGGTGTTTTTTTGAAACGGTTCTTAGCATTTAATTCCTGTTGTAGAGGACCTTGACCTAAATGAGCACAGCCCTTTAGGCATCGAATGATGTTAAGCTTCACCGCCGATAGCCCGTCGCGTTTTGGGAGGGATTTAATGAGAAACCCTCATCGATAAGAGGTAGGCGTGGCTTTCTTCCTGAGTCAGCAATGCATTCATAGATCACTATCTAAAGTGCAGCACCTGAAGCTCAATCCCATTATAGTAGGGATTGAGAAGTGGAACCAAAAAATACTCCTACCCCCAAAGGTAGAGATTATTTACTAGGTTAATATTAAGGAGCGTCAAGATGAGTAAAAAAGAGGAGAATCAAAAGGCCAAGAACGAACGAGAAACGAAGAGCTGAATGCTCTTAATCTTATCCAAATGATCAACTCCTGCGTGCTGAAACTTCAAGACTACATCACCAATATTTGACACATTTCATGACTCTTTATTTAGATATCAATGCCAGCACGCGTCTACGAGAATAAGGTCTATACAGAATCGTAATAGGTCAACTCAGCTCGGAGAGTCCGACTACTTTTACACCTGTGAGGTGCTGAGCAGTTAATAGCTAACTGTGGAGACGTTAAGAATGGAACTATGATACATATTTAGGTACCTCTAATATTATGATAGATAGTACAGGCATAACACACCATAGCATGTATACGTTGATATGTGACCGAAAGGAAATAATGGTAGGGGAGTGGGTTGTAGACATCAGCCTCGGCTAACTACTACCACCCTTACCCCTATTATGGGCCCAAAGATCATTCAACTAGATACGTCCATCATACCTAGATAATGACAGCAATATCAACGAACAATCACAGGATATTCAAGCGAACCAATCAAATAAAGGCGGTTCAAACCGCGCACTGAGCGGACGTCAACCGTATGGATATCGTAGTTAAGCAGGTACCGAGACGGGTGCCTAAGTAAGGAGGTAAGCAGCTAATTAGGCAACCACCTAAGTGCTTACATGCCTAATCACCATACACCAGTGGTATTGGCATCTTGCAACACGGCCGACATAGTCAAAAACCCGATCCTGTTCAAGGCCATCTAAATTCTAGCAGAGACAACCCTAGAACCCAGTCCACCATTCAGTCCGCCCTTAGTAGTCCACGGGGTTCCGCGCAGCCATGATAGCGCTGATGTCTTCCGCCAAACTTATAGGTAGAGGATCCCTGACCGCTGCCGTCTCCAGCGCCGAGAATATCGCTTTGACTCCTATGCCGATCTCCTGTTTTCCCGTCAGGGTTTGCAGTTCGTTCAGGGCCTCGGTGACGTCGGCGGGCCCGTTGAATTTGCCTGAAGCGCTCAGGAGGGCCTGGAGTTCGCGGGTGTCTCTAACAGCCGGCACGGCTATCTCTCTGTCCCACGCGAATACACCATGTTGGTCAAGCATGGACCGTTGACTCGTGGTGGCTATGATGAGAAGCCTGCGTCCCTATATAGCTATTAGCTTGGCGGGAGATTGGAAGCCGGAATACGTACCTTGGGTGGCCGGGTCTCGAGTACAGCACCCAGATATTGCACAACAGCATTTGAGAACCTCGGTCCGATAGGATTCCAGTCGATGATCTTCTCGACACTATCCAGAATTACAATTGAAAGGGCAGATTTGTAAGCATCTGAGAAGGCGCGTCGCAGAAACTCGAGCTTCGCTCCCTCACTAGTCCCAACGTCAATTGGTCTAACAAGTTTCACGAACGGGAATTCCGACTTTAGCCCAATCTCCGCAGCCAAGGCCGTCTTTCCAGCCCCATGGGGGCCATGAACCAGAACAGAGAATAGTGGTGATTTCTCAGAAGTCCGAACTGCTTGAACGAAGCTGAGACCTGTGGAGAGGATTGACTGAATGTGCGGGCTATAGTCGATGATTCCATATGGTGCAGCACCACTGAGTTCCTCCTCCGAGATACCAAAGGCTGGCTTGACGTCTTCTAACGCCCTCATGAAGTCGGCTCGTGTTAACATAACATCTTGGGGATTGCCGCTAACGCCGGTGACGTCTCCGAGTCTAGTATGTCTGGTAAAGGCATACGAAAGAGCTGCTTTGACAAGACCAGCAATCTCCGCGCCTGAATAATTCTTGGTCAGGTGGGCGAGTTCGTCTAGGTGGACATCGTCGCCTAGTTTGTTGATAGCCCTGATTTTGGCCGTGTGGATCTACAACGCGTTAGAAATTATACCCCAAGAAATGTGTAGGAGCTTGGATGTTTCGGAAGCCATAATTACAATACGTGCAATTTGAGAACCCATAGCTTCTATGATAGATTGAGAGGGGGAAGAAATGACATTGGCAGCTACTCACGTTTAGAATCTGTACTCGGCCATGCTCGTCGGGTAGTGAAATCTCCACATGCACCTCAAGACGTCCTGGTCGTAATAGCGCATCGTCGATCATGTCCTTCCGGTTAGTCATGCCAATAAGCAATATATTGTTGAGTTGGTCTACTCCGTCGAGTTTCGATAGAAGCTGGTTGACGACACTGTCCCCGACGCCGGTACCCCCGGATCCGCTGCCTCTCTGCTTGCATACGGCGTCCAGTTCATCAAAGATGATGATATGTAAGCCGCTCTCTTCACCCTTCTCCTTGTACTCCTTCTCTGCATCTGCAAACATCTTCCTGACATTCTCTTCAGATTGGCCAACATATTTATTAAGAATTTCCGGGCCGTTAATAATCTTCGGTTCTCTAGCATTCAGCATTTTGCCGATTTGTCTGGCGATTAGCGTTTTACCCGTTCCCGGTGGCCCGTAGAGTAAGACACCCTTTACGTGGGAGATGCCCATCTGCTCAACCAAGCCCGGAGGGAAGACTCGAGACGCAAAAGCACGTCTGAAAATGGTACTAAATTCATCATCTAGACCTCCAATGCCCATATCGGCGAATTTGAAGTCCGGCCGAAGGATAGCATTTGTTGCTGGCCGTTTTGTCGAACCTTTTAGCTTGATGGGGTTTTTGGCATCCTTGAAGAAGTTAATCTCAGATGTTTCTGCCACTAATAAGCCCCGAGTATCGGGCCTCGAAGATGACTCAACAGTCTCGCCTTTTTCATTGCCAAGCAGCTCAAGGAGCTGGACTGTCTTAATGATGAACATCAACGGTATCCCCCTATAATCCATCAATAATCGTTGACCGGGGGCAAAGATTTGGCCCTGGAACATCTTGGTGAAAGCATCCGCAAGCTCGTCCTGGTCGTACGGAGCATCTGTGATCTTACGCGCGGACGCGAACCCAACCTCAATATCCATCGCACTCAAGGGAACTTTATGATCATATCTCTCGCCAATGACGACATCAGTCATACTAATACCGCACCATGTTCGTTGGGGGTCGGAGAGACTTATGCACCCGGGTGGGATGTACTCGGTCGGGCGAGCAGTCACAACGTAATTGCCATTCAGCAGGATATGTATGTCCTTGCCGTATGGATCAGGAGGGAAGTCTTGGGGAGAAACGGCGCATACGTTGCCGAAGATGTATTGTTGGGCAAGGTCGCCCTTGTCTAACTTTGCTAATCTAAGCTGAACCGGGCGGCCCGGAGGAGCGCTGGGTCTGGTGTTCCTCTGTGTAGGTGCTGTGTTGTTCCCACCGTAGCCTGGCGATGGCGCACCGTAAGCGCCTCTCGGGTCATATTCAGGAGGACCGGCGTAGTCTCGCGGCGGTGGTCGATTCTGGGGGACCTGGTTGTAACCACCTTGATCTTGTTGAACCTGGCGTCCCGGCAAACCCCCACGAGGCCCTCGTCCGAAGAGGTTGTTTCGCATATCCATCGTTGCGGGATTGCGATTTGGTGGTCTCGGTCGTCTGAAGTTTGTCAAAGGTCTTTGAAGTAGGTGGTAGGTAGGTGTTTAGTTGAAAGGAAAATGATGACGCCAGACTTGATTGCGTCAGTCAGCGAGAGAATACACCTATGTGAAATAACGGCGCAAAGTCATGAGTAGGTTATTTCCAGAGGTTTGAAGATTAAACGTAGGTATTCCGGATCCTACGGTATCTCTTTTCTTATAATGTTTTTGGGGCTACTAGGCACCGATTTGAAGTAAAAGATTGTAGGTTCAAGGTTTAAAAAGACAAGTTGCTGTTCGTTGTAAGGCTGTAAAGTGTGACCTACGGGTCCTGGCAGGTCGGTTACGTCGCAGCTGGGGTTTCAAAGTTAAAATGATATGTGCTAGCTCTAAATGGACTAGCGGTCTTCCTATCTTTGACATCAACGTGGCGGGGTAATTATGTTATGTGAATAATTTATTTCATTAGGTGAAAAATGGTACTTCTAGTTCGATAGAAGAAATCGGTGCTAAGATGAATCTAGGACTAGGTAATTAGGTCACTCAATATAATTAGATTAGATAGTTGCCTCTTTAGGAAGTCATCTCATCTATTACCTACCTAGGTAAGTTTCCCTTTCCCTAAAAGCCGAGTAAATACCTATTATAGACCATGCGCCTTGGTTAGTTCAACCTTCAACCTCAAAGCTTCACTTATCCAGTTCCCACCTAAGCAGTTAACATGAGTTCTAAAGCCTATAGACTTCCATATGCCTCCGATGTAAGAGGCTTCTCAACGCCCTCGTCATTTCATTGTACCTAGGTATCCTACCCCCTAAGTCACTATTCTCAGATCTAACCTCTCTACACCTCTCATGCATCGTAACATGCTAACTACCGGTCTCGTTTGAATCATTTCTCATACCCTAATCATAGCACCCCCCCCCTTTGTTACCTCCAATTCTAATATGGCATGTGCACCTAGTATCATCCTATATACACTAGGTAGTGCATTGCCGTACACAAGTCTTATCCTGTCTCACGAGCACGAGGCTCCCTATCATATTCTTTATAGCCCCCCAGGTCATGCTCATGGTCGCCTGTTCGTTGTGGCGCAAACAGAGTCTCGGTATTGAACCGGACCTCAGGATAATACGGCGTTGTCAAACTCGGAGAAGGAATTTGGAACCCCGGATCTGCCATTAGCTCATGTACTCCTGTATCTTCCATCAGCTCGTACCCTCCATAGTCACCCATTAATTCGTATCTGGCCGAATCTTGCAGCTCATGTGGGCCTTGTTGTGGCCCCAACTTCAAGCTCGGAGGTCGTGAGGCTTGCTGGGATAGACCGGGACTCGGTGTGCTATTTCTCCTCGAGCTCTCCATCGCTGGACGGTGTGCCTCGTAACACGCTTTTATAAAGGCTTTTCGGACTGTATAGCGTCAAGCAATTAGCAACGCGCTACGTAAGGCAAGCTAAGGGGAGGCCACAGCTTACGTTCCGAGTTCTTAAACTCGATTTCTAGATACCCCAGATTTCGAACGTCGCTTGGTGGTTCTATTCCCTGAAACTCATACAGAATCGGAACGGGAGCTTTGGCCGAAGATGACCGCGATCGAGAACCCGGGCGCGAAGAGCTCCCATGACTCGAACTCCCAGAGAGCTTTCTAACCTTCGCCCCAAATGTGGAAGATCGTCTCCTCACCCCATGAATTTCTGGCTCTTCCTCCATATCGTTTTCTTTTGAGTACACTCTCAGTATCAACCTATTATCCCCTTTGAGCTCCGGTGCTTTCTTGAACCACCGGATTTGGAATTCCACGTGGTAAGATGAATGTCCGATTTCGTCGACGGCAAAGGAGAACGTCGGCTTATCGTCATGATCGTTTTGACGCCATACTTTTAGGTGTACCTTCATAGCAAGCTCTTTCTCCGTAGCGCTACGTATCCTCAAAGCTCTTATCATTTCTAGGGATTCGAAAGCACGAATATTCTGCTGGAATGTGTCCCTGTCGATCTTGCGGGAGAATTGGTACTCTGGTCTATCCTCGAGGTACTCCGTCTGGCTACCTGCTGTTGTAACCCTGATTTGGTGTTTGATGTCTCTTGGGAGGAAGAATATTTTGAACTTCGCATCTTCAGGTACCGTGAATGGAATAGAGTATTTATTCGGAACTGGGCCGCGTTAGTGTTTTATCTTTCGACATGTGTACTGTGGACCTAACCAAAATGTAAGATGGTGACCCCAGAGCCAGAATTAGACCACTCAACCACTTTGCTGCCATCATTATCTAGGATTCTATAGCATGTCGTACTGAATTGATGAGTTCGTGAGCCAGCCCGCCTAGAGAAACAGTATTAACACACATGTATGTCGGACAATGCAGAGGGTAGGTTAGACCTACAATAACACCGAGTGTCCCGGACCCCGGAATTGTGTCGGCGGTGAAGTTGATAGTAGGGTTTGTGGAAGTGATCCTATATTGCTTGCATGCTCAAAAAGTGTCGAAGACGAACTAATAGGAGTGTCTTGGCGACTACGTCCAAGGTATGCCATAACGGGGCCTGTTTCTAAGTTTTGGAGGCGTTGCCTTTGTGCAGCTACATCGAAGGAGTAGTTCGTGCCTACTCGTGGAGAAGGAAGTTCGATTTCGTTTATCGAAGGAAGCGAGGTATTTCGGGTTGCTTTGAGGATAGGAGACCTAGGAAAGCCGGGCTGGTTCGTAGCCTGTGTCATTGTATAATCATTTCCGGCGAATCTTGCCGGTGCCTCCAGTTGGGGTGACCCCGATAAAGTAGGTGTCCAGTGTGACACATGCATCGCGACCATTCTGCAATCAGCAGAATCTATTCAGCAAATATTAGAGGATTACTTTATCGAGAAACTTACGATTCTTCAAGCCTTCTAACTGCATCTTCTACGGCGACAGTTTTCCATAATTGAAGCTCTGTATAGTGATCCATTATCCTCCTATCGAGATCTTCTATCTTGGTACTATCCGGGCCAACCGCGAGTGCAACCCGCTGGCTTGCCGCCACCAACTTCTGCCTCGTCGACAGGGCCGAGTCATATTGGCGAAGAAAATTGTTACATTCGGTAAGTGTCTCGATAATAGCGTCAGCCCCCGGGAACGTGAGGGTAGGTGGTGCATCATGGCTTTTGGACTCTTGTATTATATCTCTGACGACATTATGAAATCGTCCAAGTCGATCGTTGAGACGTTTGAGTTTGTCTGGGACTCTATCGTTGCTACTTAGGAACTCGCGGGCGATCTTGGAGCCCAGTTCGAAAACAGACAATGAAAGTTGGACGATCGATAAAATTGTCCCGGGATCCATTTTAGTCCCAGGAGAGAGGAACACCACCACAGAGCCCACGTTCAGCAAACTGGAACCCCGTCTCACATAAGTGACCTGTGGGGGGCGGCTCAAAACCCCCCTTCGAAGCTGCCCTAGGTATGGATTTACGTACGGTGCAGTCGGTATCATTGCCCGGATCTACGACGGGAGGACCCTGCACTGAACTATTTCCAATGAGGTTCAAAGAAGCGAGCATAGCTACGAATTGGTGGTTTGGGGGATGGAACAGGGGTCGTCCAAAATGTCCAATGGGAGGCCGTACTCTGGCCACGTTCCTGAGAAGCTGTTATAGGTAAGTCTTTATATCAAAGTCAACCACGTTGCCACGATACTCCGCATTCAGGTGGATTCGCCAGGCAATTAATTTCGCTGACAATGTGTGTCTAAAGGGGAGCACTAGGTATGCCCTATATATAACCCATGCTATTTATGTCACCGTCCAAGTTTCCCACTAGTTTAGGGCCATACCGGGGGTTTTAGACAGCTACGATAGCTGTTTGAAAGGTCTAAGGGATATGAACAATACATTCTGACATCGTCTCTGCCTGATCAGACCACCATTCATGTCATAGAAGGCCATTGGTGATTGGTCAACAGTCTATTAACTAAGCAGCAATTGGATTAAACTACCTGTTAGTAAATACCAAAGTCCCAATGAAATCATAGGTTACTCACCAGAGAATAGGCGGCAGGTTCAACGAGCCACCGAGGCCCCCTTCAACTAAATTGATGGGATGCGGCTGAGTCGTTCCAGAACTTGTTTGCGCCGCATCCGATATCATGAAATACCACCCTATGACCTACTAGGCACTTCCTCTCTCACCGTGAGATGATACTAAGAACGGTGAAATGCTGCTGTATGAGCTAGTTAGGCGTCCTTTGAAATACGAAGCTTTGTGGTCTAAGATATAATATATAGTTACTTGATTAGATGCTAGACTATCGTCTTTACAATGTGAATGACTAGAATCCCCTCCTAGACCTTAGAATTGACTGCGGGCTTATTTAAGCCGTATGAAATGGGCGGCTATTTCTCCAGCCTAAGCGCCACCGCGGGCCGCGTTGCGGACGAGATAGAATATGTAAATTATTTTCATTGAAAAAAAAAAAAAACCCCTCCCTTCATAATACAATTTTTCTAACATAAGAACACTATATAGGATTTACATGACCCTGAAAGAGCAGTCCAGTCCGTGATCGACTACCCGGGATTGGATAAGTTTCAGTGGAAGGTATGGTGGGTTGCCGCCTCGGGATTTTTCACGACATCTTACAGCATATTCGCCGTAAACGTCATCAGCCCAGCCCTGAGCTACGTCTATCCAGAATGTGCTCATGGATGGTCGACGAATTCATTGGTTATCAACCTGACCACGTTGACAGGGACGATGTTCGGCATGCTCATATTTGGCCATTTGGCTGATAGATATGGCCGCAAGAGCATCTACGGTCTAGAATTGAGCATTGTTGTAGTTGCAACAGTAGGAATGACAACAGCATCTTCCGGTCATCTGAACTCGATGAATGTCTATGGCTGGATTGGCTTCTGGCGTGCTATGTTAGGGATTGGACTTGGTGCAGAGGTCAGCGATTATCGCCGGCCTTGGTCTCGATCAAGCACGAATGTTAACATTAAACAGTATCCGCTCTCGGCTATAATAGCATCAGAATGGTCCTCAACGAAGTCCCGAGGTAAAATGATAGCGGCTGTATTCTTCATGCAATCATTGGGTCAGCTCGCTGCATATGCCTTAGGCTTGGCCATCCTCCGGGGGGTCAGTAGCAATCTTGGATTGTCTCCCGACGAGACAGACTACAATGTTGCGTCTCCCGTTATAGACATTGTTTGGAGGACAACGATCGGCATCGGAGCGGTTCCAGCCCTGATTGCACTCTTCCTGAGACGAATAATTCCCGAGACTCCCCACTACCTTGTGGAGAAAGGAGAGCTTCAGAAAGCCGTCGCAGCTGTCGGTCATGTCCTTCCACTAGATGCAACGCTTCAACCTACCGACAATGGTAACCTCATGTCTCAACAATTGTCATCGGAAAGGCCAATGACCAACACCAGGAAGCCACGAAAGAGTGGGTGGGAATCAATTGTTGAATATGTCCGTGAAGTAAAGGAGCACCTCTCAGAGAAAGGACGTTGGCGGGCTCTTCTAGGTGTTATGGCAACTTGGTGGATCCTGGACCTGGCTTACTGTATGTAAAATCGAGAATTGGATGAGATACCCCAAACCCTTTCCTCAAAGAAATAATTACTAACCTAACTCCTATTATTATTATTATAGATGGTCTCGGTCTCGACAACCCGAAGACTATTTCAACTATCTGGCTTTCTCAAGCCCCGCCTCCATCAAGTGTTTCCACATTGCCAGGAGAGGTTGTGTGCAATAATGCCACTTGGCGGGCAGATCCAGCTCAGCCAAATATCACGATATACGAAATGCTCCAACAGGATAGCATACGTAATATCATGACTATCTCAAGTGGGGCTCTACCCGGGAGCCTGACCATTCTGCTTGCGATCGACTATCTACCTCGAACGACATGGATGGGTTGGATGTTTGTTGCGCTTGCCGCACTTTTCGCGGTCAACGGCGGTACGTTCTTTGTGACCTTTGAGACGGATAAGCATGCACTCACAGTGACCTTGTATGTACTGGCACAAGTCATCTTCAACCTCGGTCCCAATACAATAACGTTCATGCTCCCGGCGGAGCTCTTTGCAACAAAGTATCGGGGCACCTTCTACGGCCTCGCGGCAGCATCGGGGAAACTCGGAGCGATCACGATCTTGTTGATTACGAACTTTGCCGTATATGTCGGGGAGTCCCAAACATATAGCAAGAGATTCGCAGCAATGTTGTTAGGATTCTGCCCAGCTATGCTCCTCGGAGCTTTCATCACGTGGGTCTGGATTCCCGAAGTTCAATATCCTCGAGGACACGACAATAAGCCCGAGCACAATGACACGGCATCAGATGATGGGTTCGAAATGGAAAGGTCTACGTTTAGACAGAAACTCAAGCTGCCAAATCGACCGCTAGCAGATATCGCTCAGAACCCAGGGGATGGCCAGATCCTCGGAATGAGGCGGAATATGGCACGACTATTCCGAGCGGTGCGGAGCCGGGGTACGGGTGAACTGCAACGAACGCACTCGGCGGGGAGGAATATCCAGACGGATAACTCAATCGATCAGGAGGAAACCATATATCATGATCATGAACATGGAATGGAGGAAGCTGATGTTAGCGATGGACTGGGAATAAGACATATGCACTATAGTCGATAGGTTAAGGTCCGGTTTAGCCTTCATATAAGTGACATCTGTGGAAAGATTGAAGTTAATGCTGAGCCAATGATGGGAAAGGGATTTTCCTAAAGTCTCACTCCATTTTATAGATGGGACTGAGGAGGTTAATAATCATTGCTTCATAGCTTGTAATTGCGATTAGATATATATTTTATTTTTAATTATATAGAGTCACATGATGATTAGATAACGAGTGTCATACCTAACTTTAACGATTCCCATACTAGTAGGTACCGGACCAAAGTAATTTCAACTCTTCCTTAACCAAGTCGGGGAAGACATAATAGGATGTGGATGAGCATAACCAGCTTCACCTCTTATTTTATGACTTTATATCAATGAAGCTAGCCGGGACAGACCAATTATATCATTTTAAGGTTAAGTAAGATTTTACCCCTGGAATCTCTGACGAACCCCGGATGAGAACTTCCCGAGCCCAGGTGCACGGATATGACGAATAGAAGCTCCCTGGTCCAGTAGCTCTAAACATGACACATCCAATCTTCTCTACAGCAACACAATGCCTCTAATGGTACTCTTCAATGTCTCATGCTAGTTGCTCCAATTGCAGTGCCGAATAAACATCGAAGATTTCCTTCCTTTGTCCTAGCATAAAATCACTTTGCCCCTGTTTTAGGAACCAAAAGCTCCAACATAAGCTCCCACCACAATGGCGAAACCAACCCCAGCCTCCACCATGCCGCCCACCACAATCAGTCTCCGCGCGCCGTCAAAGTACCTCTCCTCCCCCACCGCGCCCTCTACCACCTCAGGCTCGCCCTTCGTCTCTCCGCCTCTCGAATGGCTCTGGCGCACCTGGGCCGTGACGCACTCGACGCTGTCCATGTGGCGCTCGGCGCGCAACGTGCGCATCACCTACAAGCCGTACAAGCCCGAGGCCGGCGAGCCGGTCGCCAACGACAATCTGGTCGAGTACGAGAAGAAGAGCGGCAAGGGCGGCGTCAAGACCGTTGCGGGAATCGAGCAGCCAGATCCGGCTATCCCTAGCGCTTGGACCTGGCGCGGTAAGGGGTTGCTGGTAATCGCCAGTAGCCATTGGGAGGTTCTGGGGTGGGGTGAACGTCCTCTGGTTAGTGAAGAGGGGGGGGATGAGCGCTGGGCCGTGACGTGGTTTGCGCCTACGTTATTTACGCAAGAGGGGGTCGATATATATAGTGATCGGAAGGAAGGTTTGAGTAAAGAGACTGCGGGTGAGATAATCAAGGTCTTAAAGGAGTTGAAAGACGCGCCGAAGGTTGTCGAACTAGTCGAGAAGCACATGCAGGAGGTTGATATTAGCTTACCGTGGAAAGAAGGGAAATAAGTGTGATTGGCCGCGGTTGTGAGTTTGAAGATCATGGTTTAGTGGGCGGAAGCATATAGTAATACCCATAAAGCAACGAGACGTTCAAGAATGAGATAACGTGACGTTTGTTCGTACGTGAAAATGTAAGTGATAATTATGTCTTTATAAGGTAAAGGGGGTATCTGATGACCGAAATACTAACGTCGGATCCTATAACATCAATGCAATGCTAATAATGATCTGCTTTCCCTAATCGTCGTCGGTCTTGCTTCGATAGACTTTTTCCTCCATCCTGACGATCTGATCGAGAGCTTTGATGTTCATCATCATGCCGGCGCTCCCTACGCTCGGAATGATGTCGAGACTGTCCATCACCGTCCCGAGACGGATGGTGCCGCCTCCGCCGATGATGATCATCGTCGTCCTTGGATCGGGACCGAGGTCGGCTCGAAGTGGTACCATCTAGACTGAACCCCTCCAGATCATCATAATCTTCCTTTCCTTCTCGCCTCCGTCTCCTCTCTCGCCTTTTTTCTTCCTTGCGAAGCTGTTTCAATTCCCGTTCCCTCTCCTCGTTCAACTGCCGCTTCTCCTTCTCAACCTCCCTAACCTTGGCAGCGCCTCTTTTCATCATCGCTAGAGGATCGTTGGCGATAGCTCGCGCAGCTTCCCTCTCTTTTCGCCGAGGATCCTCGTGGCCCCATACATCTTTGCTCGGAGCTTCTAGGTTGCCATCTACGATGTCCTTCATATCGCCTCCCTTCGCATACCAAGGACCCACCACTATGCCGTCCCTGCCCGCCGCATTAGAAAAGCGCATGGTGTACTGGTCTTCATACTCCCGCTTCTTCTTAGCGGCTTCTTTCTCTGCTTCCTCATTCTTCTGCGGACGAGAGCGCTCCTCGGGAAATAAGTCGATATGGCCCGCGCGGTCCACAAGTGGGGCATTGCTGCTGATCTTCACAAGAGCATCGCTTGTCGTCTGCACAGGCGCTGCCCGCTCGCGCGCAAGTCGCAGCTCGAAATCGGTATCGTCCTCGCCTACGCGCTTGCGCTTTCTACGTTCCCTGCCGCTAGTAGCACCGTGCTCCTCAACGCGATCTCGTTTTCGGCTCGGGGCTTCATTTCCGTGACTTGGCGAGGGAGGAGGCAAGGGTGGCGGGACTTCGCCTCGCAGGATGGCAAGTCGGCGTTCCGCATCGACGTCTTGTTGACGTTGCTCTTCCGCTTCCTCGCGTTCCCTGGCGGCTGCCTCGTCGCGCTTCACGCGCTCGATATTCTTAGGATTGTAGACGTTCCATGATTTCTTGCCCAGAAGATGTCTATTAATCTAGAGGTTAATAAATCAAAGCATGTTTCGACTGAGATAATGACGATAAGCTAGGTAGTAGGCACTTACAAAGGCATGTTGGACTCCTTGGTTGACGATGGTTCATGGAGGGGCTGTCCGTATGAGCAATGAATCAATGGCCAGGTACATACAGTATGTAAAATGGATTACACCGTATACAGGTCAAAGTTAGGTAAGTAATCCGTACTGGATAATATTAAGCCGTGAAGTTCGTTTCAAGCAATGACGATGTGACGGTACAACAGCAATAATATTATTTTTGGTATCGAATTTTACATTATTGCAACTCTTTGGTCTGAAATTCTTCACATAGAACAGATAGGTACGTAAGTTTTGATGAGAGAGCTGTTACCTGTTCCCGGAAGGTTACGAAACGAGAGGTAGGTAGTGAGAAAGTTAAATCAGACTAAAATATAAAAATACCGTCATGATGAGTCAGCAGCTAGGTACCTATTCACGTTAAATTCCTACCTAAGTACTTAGGTACAATGACTTCGTTGTTAATACCTAGGTACGTTGAATGTTCTTTCTTTTATTCGTAAGATGCTTAAAGTTTAGACTGGACAAGCGGCTGCCAACTGTTTCAACTGCAAGGGCCATCTCAATTCTCAACCTTACTCTCAACTCTAAAATTCCTCTTTCATTGCGACCTTTTCCCTTCACATTCCTCGTTTGTCGTTTCCAAGAATCAAGTCTACCACCTACCAGCTAAGAGAATAGTCTCTCGAGGCTCTTAGACAGAGACTAGCTCATGTAACCTTGCCAACAATACACTTAGTCCCTTTCCCCACACAATTCTGAAGAATTCCCGGGTTCGCGTTTCTCATATCATCTTCATTCGCGTCACACCCAAGCCGAGACCAAGGTGAATTCTAGGAAAAGAACTTTGGCTGGCTCATCATGGAGGACGGCGAGGACATGAATGCCGCCATGGCACAAGCTATGGGTTTCTCAAGTTTCGGCGCACAAAACAATCCTAGCAAGCGGCGCAAATTTAATCCTCATGCTGATGATGCCGTGGTTGCATCGTCTTCTACTTCTACTATTCCTCTTCATCGCAACAATGCCACCAAGGAGGTGCAAACAGGTTCAAATGCGACACCCCTGGGTGTAAGATCCCGAAATGAAGATGAGATCGATCTTGAAGATGATGACGAAGCCAACGCCGCCAACGGTAAAATCCGTAACCTCAAGGACGGAAATGCCGATGATCCAGAATCACGTTACTTAGACACATCACGCCCACCTACAACTGCTATATCGAACTCGAATGACGTCGTTCAGTCTAGAATTGACACCATAGTTGGGGTTCCTTCCGATCAGACTATGGGAGCTCAGTCTTCGACATTAAGCGGAGGCGGAGATCCCAGTTATCGAGGAAGTCGAGGCGGTCGTGGTGGCCGTGGCGGCTACCAAGCCAACCAAGGACAAAGACACGAGTCAGGAAAGGAATGGTGGGAGGGCTATTATGACCCAAGTTCGAACATCAATCCATGGGCAGCACTTGATAATGCTAAAGGCTTGGAGCCGAAAGGTAGCTGGATGACATGGGAGGAAGCGAAGGATGCGGATGGGTCTCTTCGTTCTCGAGCGGGGAAATCGTCGCTGGAATGAATTGCTATAGCCTATGGGTGAGCAATGATTCAATTAATCCATATCGTTCGTCCACACCCAAAGATAGGAGGAGCAAAAAAGGAATTATGACTTACCTGATGAACTGTCTGCCCTTCGAACCGGTATACTAATACATAACCAGTCATGATATATGCCATATATGTTTGGAATACCCGACATTACTTGGGCATCACTACATCACGTGACACCCATCAACATACACGAAGGTGTCTACCTACCTGGGTCTATGGTGGATTCATCCCAGCGTCCCACACAACTGATTGAAAAACTATTGTATGTTGTACCCCCATGGCCTTCATTGGTCCAAGGGGGTATGGGCAGCTATGGTCCACCGTGTCTAAGACACACTTACATACACGATATACACTGGGTCAGGTCACCGAATTGGGAATCTCTGTATTACATACTATGTCCAGGAGAAGCACGATGCCGACCTAACAAGACCCTCCAAGGAAACTCTTAGCCCAGAATGGAGCTACCACCGCCCATACTGCCGTCGGCTTTTACAGAAAGGGCAATATCCATATCCCGAAACGGACAAGTGTCGTCCAAGCCGCTGGGTTACGGGTGTAGTGTGCTATCTATGAGTACCTCGTCGTTCTCCCGCCCCGAGTGTGTCCCTAGGAAACTCGATCGACAACCGCTACTCTGATCCCAAGCCCAGGCCCCTTGCTCCCGGTCGATCCAGCTTGCAGCTGTGCCAACCCCGGGAAACCGCTTCACCGGTCAGACGCGCGTCATCCCGTCGCTCTCGCGCGCCCGCACCCTGCTAGAGACAAAAGATGGTGTGCTTTTAGCTCATGGCGCCCCCCAGATCATGTGAAATCGTCCAATCATAATTCGTAACCTCGTGAAACAACCCTGCCTCAGCTAGCTAACCGGCCGGCCCGTCCGCCGTGCGTCAGCGCATGCGTTTCGCGTGGGTAGCAAGCAGAGTCTATGCAGGAACAGAGAACGGGATGTACGTTCCCCTACCCACACACCATTTTCTACGTACCACGCTGCCCAGCCGTAAAAGCAGCAATGCATATGGGCGTCTATTTTTTTTGCCGCCCAAAACTGTCAAACCAGCATCCGCCGCCACCGTATTTTCCCTCTCCCACCCAACTTACATTAAAAAACATCAGGGGTATGCGCATATATATTATTTTCGGGAACCACAAATGGAGAACCAGGGAGGAGGGAAAAAACAAAAGGGAGGGGAGTGTGCATAATAGGAGATCGCAGAGGGTTACCTGACGGATCTCGCATATTCACCACACACACCACAGATCTCGCGTAGTAGCCCACAACCACGCGCGCCGCAACCCCATACTTGACAGGGGAAGGCCTGCCGAAACGCAGCAAGGCGATCGGCCGCTAAAAAGTTAAAATAAACGACATGTGCAAAATTACTCGTAGGTATGGTATGCAGGCTCGCCGCCCACGAGAATCCGGCGGCCTAGAAATGACGTGCTGCCCATCTATTGCGGCTCAAACTGGATGTGCATGCACGGAAGCAGGGCGGTTATCAGACTACTTGCTTAGTAGTCGGGCGAGGGATACCGCTCGCGCGCCTGCTCGTACTCCTTGGAGTGCTTCTTCTCAGCCTTCTTCTTCATGGCTCTGTGATACCGGTTTGTTAGCAAAAGAAATACTATGGAGTCCTCAAATTTGAGCATGGTGGATTGGCATGTTTTCTCTAAAGAGTGCGGTTTGCGGATTTTCTGCGACTCGCTTTGCTTGCCCTTTTGCGCTCAGAATGAGCTAGGTAGGAGAAACAAATTGAAGCTATTATTTCCAAATTCCGCAATTTACTCGCAGATGTGCAATTTTTTCTATTTCGCGTGCCATGTGTTTTTCATAGGGAATTCAATGTAAAGGTGGGAATTTGGCGCTACTCACGATACTTTCTTGGACGTCCACTCTAGATCGGCGTGGACTTCCCGCGCGTCGTTTAGACCCTGCTGGAAGCGGGCGCGCGATTTGGCCAGACGTGCTTGCGCCGCTGCTTGCATTTCCAGGAGCTCGCGGTGCTTGTTGTTCAGCTTGCCGGAACTGGAAGTTTGCCGTTAGCAATTGATTTTCTTTTCGTTTCAAGTACTCGCTCGCCCATTCTCCGCTCGAAAACGGAGTGTAGCAAGAATGACCAGTCGGGAAGAAGCAGGATGGAACTTACGTCTGAGCCTGGCGGGCCAGGCTGCGGTCCAACGGGATAGGGTCGAAAGTCTCGTCGAAGCGGTTCTGCATGTAGTCGTTAAAGTCGACGCCGCTGACGGAGGCGCCGCTCTGGCTGCCGTCGCCGTAGTCGCCGCTCGCGTAGCTGGTGGCATAGCTGGCGGCGTTGCTGCTGTTGCCGTAGGAGGGCACGCCGGAGGTGACGGAGGCGTCGCGCTCGCGCTGGTCATCCTCCGTGGGCGACACGGAGTAGTTGCTGCCGCCGCTCTGGTAGTACTGCTGGTACTGGTCCGCCTTGCTAGGGATGGGCATGGCGCCGGTGTCATAGTATTGCGTGTTGTAGGAGGCCATTTGGGATGGGTTGTGGTTGGGTGCAATGGTAGAGTAGAAGCTCTGGAGAAGATGATAGATTATATTGGCTTGCAATGGGCTTTGCAAGACAGGAATGTGACTGTGACGGTGTGGGTACGTGTAAGACTTCTAAGTCCTTTGTGTGAAGGCGTATGTGTTGTAAGTGAGTCAAGAGCTAAGAGGTCTTGAGAGACGAAGTTACTAGGAAGAAGGCAGGTGCTTGATAGATCAAGATATCGTGATGAACTTGGGAGTTGAGAGTTGTTTGAAAGAAAGAAAGAAGGAAGAAGAAGAAGACGAGCTCAACCCGTCAAGAACACCCCCTTTTATACTTTTTCCCTCCTCTCTTTCGAGGACATCTTCCCCCATCTGATCAAACGACGAAGGACGGTCCATCTCTAGTCCGCCCATAGGGGATAAGTCCCGACAACTCTATTCGTCGATCGAGGAAGAGGTCCCTTGAGAAACCCCGCTTCCAATATAGTGTTGGTCGAAGGGAGGATGGACAATGGACGAGGGATTGGGAGGCGAGCGGGAGGCAAGGGCTCTAACCCCCCGAACCGACAGACTAGGAAGACTAGATAGACTAGATAGGTATACATAGGAACTAACGGTGTAGGTATTGTAGGACCGATCATTGGTATCGACGACACTACGATACTAGGGTTATGGTACTTGTGTCCCCTTCCGCCGAGCCCTGGTCCTTACCAAACATCATATATATGTACGCATGTATGTGTGTATATACTTACTCAACTTGACCAGGTAGAGTCTGCCTATATGACTTCGTTTACCGCAAAGGATTACGTGAACCACCCACTTCTAGGTGAACTAGCCAGTCACATGAGAGCTATGGGAGAGAAAATGGAAATAGTAGGATAAATGATATAAAACAATAATAAGATGTAGTAAAAAAAGGCCACGCATACATGCTGAGGTAGTCTGGCCATCTTCATGTTGTGTGTGGGCAGATCTCCACGGGGCGTGTGCATACTGTGTTCAAACGGGGGGGACAGCAATAACATGGATAGCCTTGGATCGGTATCAATCCGGCACTCAGTCTTTGCCTGGAGTACAAGTCGTTCATCACGAAAAGAACTCTGGTAGGCTTTTCTAGTCCATATCCCGAAAGAGGGCGAACATCACTTCTACTCAGGAACGACACGCGGTGGGGGACAGGGCAAGAATTCCTCTCATGGTAAGTTAAGGCAAGCATCGATATGGTAGGGGGGAGTGGCAATATAAGACGCAGGAGGATCTGGTAGACGCACCGGTCGATGCAGGTAGGGGTGGGAAACTCGCAGGCAGACAGGTAGGCGAACTAGTAATTCGGGAAACACAAAGCTTTAGTTGTACCTCTGATATAATGTATTAAAGTGATTGTTCCAATGTTGATGAAAGGGGGGAAAAATTGAAAAGGAAAAAGAGCTAATGTAGAGTATGCATGTACGTGGATAGTAAGTGGAGGCATGGGGGTTGAAGAATATCGGGGAAGCGGCTAAGAAAACGACGAATAAGACCAACCGGCTTCTTGCGGGTGATGGGGACATAAGACGAAAGGATGAATAAAGATATCATGGTTGACATAAGAACGGGATCCCAGGCAAGTAGGCAACTCTGGGTCTGACGGGGGGGGAGCATGATGACAAGGGGAGCTGAGCCCGAAAAGGTCGTTTTACATGTAAGTACCATAAGTGCTGTGATGCAGTCATAGACAAGGGAGTTTGCCTGTCTGCCTTGAGCAGGCCAAGAGCCTAGTAAGTAAACGAGGACGTTTATTCTTGAATCTAAATACTGGAACGTAGACTTTGAAGGGAAATCGGAATACCAGGGCTCTACCGAGAAGGCTCTTAAGACCCTGGAGAGAGGGCGTGTGTGTACGTTGGCCTATCGGGATTGGACGTGCCACCTAAGTGTTTGTCATCAGTCGAGGGGGCGTGTGAATAGACGAGCAACCGTTAGACCCGTCGACTTTGACGATGATATTTATCGTCTATGTAGAGATAGTGTAAATAGATCGCCCTCCCGTTCGACCACCGCCCAGCCGGGTGTACTCTAAGCCTATTTAGGGCGACGGACGAAACTCGCAGACAGACAAGCGCGCTGACGCTAACAAATAGTACCTGATGGCAAGAAACGCAGACGCGCCCACAAAAGCAGCGATGGATTTATTTTTTTTGTTTTCATCTAGAAGCTCATCCATGGCTCATGAAGAAAAAATAAAGGCGGGCTCGGTGCTGGGGGCTGGGCTTGGGGGGGTGGTAGCGTGGGAAGCGGATTGCATATCTCTTGCTGCAACTTTTCGAGTTGCAGCTTTCAGGCTGACGGCTTTCTCTAAAGTGTGTAGAAACCGAGGAATTGGGAAGAGCGGCGAACGGCAAGCACGCAAATAAGAAATAAATAATAATAATAATAAGTCTTGAAGGAGGGCAGGACGTGGTGGTGATCCTGGTCAGAAAACAAACGTTCGAACAATGTCGACGTTGCTCGTTACTGGCCAGTCAGGCAGAAGTGCATCAAGATCGGGCATTTTGTGTGATGATGTGTTGTCAAGCCCCAGAACCAGCCGAATGAAGCAGCAGCAGCGTCATGAAATTTACTTAATTTTCTGGCTTTGCTCTTTAGTAATTTCGCCTGTTTCTCTCTCGCTCTCCCTAGTGTAGGTTTGTTTCATTCACTTTTCACACGTGTATAATTCTTTTTTATTTATCTCGGGGACACTTAACCCCATGAGTGTTATTTATACTTGGGAACCTCTTCATCCCAAAAAGCCGGGGCCGTCATGCAAGAAATACCCTCTGAGGAGACCCTGTAATTCCACATTGGGAAAATTCATCGCGAATTTTGAGTGGTCCTTTAATCATTTTATGACAAAATTTCCTAGAAAATCGGAATTGAATTTTTCTTATTGGTTGGAAATCCTAGAATTTACTGCCATGGGCAAGGGATCTAGAAGAGGGTAAGGGGAAAAGGGAATAAATTCCCAATTACGTACCCGTGTCTAGGGTTGTTCTTTGGTAGGGGAAAAGGGGGAGTACTCCGCTTGCCTCGTCTTGCCCCTCCACTGAAGGGGGGGGGGGGGGGGGGGGGGTGAAGGGGAAAAAGATTTTTAAAGAAGAAAAAAAAACGGTCTGCCCCCACCACCCTGCGTTTATCAACATTGAAAGAATAATAAAGATACCTAGATTACTTCTTCAAGAACTCTATGACATCGGAAATATGCCATCGAAATAAAGCAGAAACGAATTGGACTTGAGCATAGTATAAGGTGTCTTCTACTCACTGAAGCTTTTTTTCTCTTTTATCCAGTTGCTATAGAATTCACATAGTAAAGTAACACAGTATGGATGGGACAATGCCATGTACTTAAGTAGGCAAGCAGGCAAGCTCCGATGTATGTAAGTGTAAGTGGTTCTGGCTGGGGCCGCGGTACGTACATGTACAATGAGGCATGATGCGCTGGCAACGGATGTCCTGATGTGTAGGTAAGAGAAGAGCAATTCACCCACTTTAGGTTAGATTCCGTTGATCGATACGTCTTACGAAACAGACTGAGATACCTGGCTGCATATTTCTTCATCTGGCTTTTTTTTTGGCACGGGTAAGCGTTAAAGGCATGGGTGTGGTAGGGAAGTAATAATATATAAGAAAAAAAGAAAAAAGAAAATAGAACTTAAAGACTAAACTGACTATAGGTGATACCCAGGGGTATAGCCGGAACGATACTTCATCAGTGAGACGAATTGCGATCAAACCGAGACGCCATTCGGTGAAAGATATGGATTTGATGGAAATTCGAACCTTAACCTGCATATAATACTATTGGTCTGGTCTGGTTTGGTCAAGCATGCCGGCGCAATTGCGTGTTAGTAGGTACATATTATTCAAAAACGCGAACTCCTGGCCCCCTGGGTCCCGACCTGCCGACCTATACAAGGCCGGAACCGTCTACATATCTTCTTAATAAACAGGAAGAGCGGGGCTTGAATGGGGCAATTCTTCCAGATTCAATATGGAGAAACTAGGATGAGTAGACTAAGACGATATCAAGTCTAGAGAAATCTAGTCTTGTTATTCGTACGTGACAGCTGTTGCTGGAGGGAGGTGTGGAGAGGCGTGACTTTCACGGCATGCGAATACCTTCGGGAGGCCAACTTCATCGAACCAGTCGCAGGGAACATCCCAAGAGCTTGGGTCCAGCCGATGTGAGGCTAGCGAACTACTTAGTCCGACTAGCTCCGCCGTGTAGGATATACATGACCTATTTGTACGATCGCAGCAGCATCTGGCGGTGACGCTCGAGGTCTTATGTACTTCGAGCAGAGGGACCTTATCAAGAAAAATTCTAATGACACACGTTTTAGATAGAGAGGTCCTAGAGATGAGGCCTCCAGTTGAACCATCATATGTAATGTATCGATGTAAAGGAGACCGGATGGTTATGTGAGGCGCATTGGCAGCTTATATTAAGTTGTATATGCAGGGTCGGAATGAGATACTACATCACCCACGAGACAACTCATCATGGGTTCCAAGGTAAACAGGAAATCCATATCTCCAACGGACCGATCAGCGATCGGGAGTACGAATAAGAAGATAATAAAAAAAATCCCTGGAGGACTAACGGTTGCGTGGGAAAAATGTAAAAAAAGGCAGAGATAGGTGCATGGGCCGCACAGGTGTGTGGATACTATCCTAGGTTGCTTGGTCGTGGAGGAAACTGACAGGGCCTGGCTGGATTGGTATGCAGTCGAGCAGGACTTGCGCGCCGATGCTGATGATGGGGCATCCTCTCATAGGGTGGAAGATGGAGCCGGAGTATGCCTTGACGGTACCTTAAAGGTTCGATTGCGTCTTGAAGTGGCGGATTCCTGACCATGGGAGTTTTCTCGCCAGCTCGTTCCCACATGGAAATGGATCCAGTATATTTTCGTGTAATGGAAAGGGAATCCAAAGTCTCCATTTCTGTTCGTCCCAGGCTACTTAGATCTCGAACACGACTGATCCTTAGCCTTGGATAGCAGTTCGTCGGGGTCATGCTGTGTAAGAGTCGGAGGTAAATAACATGCTGGCCGCGTCTATAGGGCCTGCGTAACGATTCCTCTTGCTCTTTTTGTACTAAACCCAAGCAAGGCATGCACGACATCCCGCAACCCGGTCACTACAGATCTGGCCAACGTCCGTGGCAAACCTGCAGGATACCTTCGGTGTCTTTAAGCCCATGTCAGCACCTCTTTGATTAGCTTATAGTATGAGCTGCTGGAGCTGATGAATTGTGCCCGGGGAAATATGATAGGGGCTATGTTCAACAGAGACTATGTGATGTTTTTTTCCCCAGTCGTCATGTTTGCCAGACAGAAATTATCTTTAAGAGAACGATAGAAGTATTCCAGTCATGAGATGAGTGAGTTATGCCATAACCGTCGCCGTCATGTCTAATCATAACCTGTCTACTAGGGCCGATCCTAAATCTTTCCACACCATTCCCCTATCCATAAACGCCGAATGCTTTACATATCCTGGAAGCCTTGCAAAGAGGAAATTGTTTAACCGGCTATGTCCCTAACCGAAAACCTTGAGGAAACCCCAGATCCCGATGCCACTTAGCACGGGAATTGTAAGATTATCGTCCCAGCCGAAGAGGTCAACCACCTCACTGCCCGCCGCAGTCAATCCCGACCATAAACTCAACAGTCCGAGAGCGACGGGCCCACCGATGACACTCTCCGACTCGGAAAGGCCCAGGGCATTTGAGGCAAACGCAGGGAGACGCAGGAAACCTTGAAACATGAAGGGGTGTTGTTCGTCTCCGGGAAATGGACCGGTCCTTGGAGCAAGCCAGCCCCAGAACCATCCAGCAGTGGCCACGCCGACAATAAATGCGGCCAAAGACCCAGCTAGAGACTTGTTCCGTCGAAGCCTCGGCGTATATCTTCCATATAGTCGGCCGAAGGTGCTAGCAGCTGTGTCGCACCAGCTCAAGAGCATGACTGCCACAACCGCAACGTCCTTAGGGAAAAAGTACAGGACAGCCCATGCGCCAAGTAGGTAGAAGACGACCCCATTCCAGCCGGCGTACTCCGATTCTCGCATCAAGGCGCCAAGACACTTGACGTAGAAACGGTTCAAGGAGGCGTACTTATGACGCAGATAATCCGTAGTGGCTATAGGAATCAGAGCTCCCATCAGAAAGGGGGTGACTGAAGAGGTTTGTGTGCCGCTGACGTAGAGCCAGTAAACAAGGAAGCCAATCGATACGTGTAGCGCCTTTCTTGGGACTTCATGTTTGTGAATAAAGATCTTAAAATGCCGATGTATCGGGATCAGGCCGAGAGGGCTGGGACTACGGCTGAAGTCACGCCAGTCCCAACCTGCCGCAGTGGGAGTATATCCAGGCGTAGGAGGAGCAAGATGACCATTGGAGATAGCTTCTTCCTTGACTTTTACGTCTTCCTTCTCCTTCTTTTTCGACTTGGAGGCGCGGCCGGACTTGGCGGATGTGAGACCATTGACTCTGCGAGTCTTTATGGGACTTCTCGATCTTGTCCTGGCCCTCCGGAGTTCCGGGTCTGACTCCTCGTCGACATTCTCGTGAAGAGGCTGCTGGAGCGCGATGTTGCCCGTCTGTCGGCGCTTCGCAGCAGAACGTGTAACTGGACCAAGGTAAGATTCTTGGGCAGCTTCGTCCTGAATCTCCGAGGGTGTAGGACTCGGTGATATGACACGAGGTGGGGCAGGGATAATAGGCTTGCCACGAAAAGACATATTATAGGGGAATAGAGGTAAAGGTGAGGATGAGACGGTGCCAGTAGAGATTTGTCGCAAATCGTAAAATCGCAAAGGCCAAAAGGCAGAGTGGAGATGTCTATCTTTTCTAGATTCACGTTCAGGTAACAATAAAGGTCTGATCAAAAGCGACGAAGCGAGGAGGGTTATCGAATCCAGATTGAAGGATGTTGGTGATGCAGCAGAGTCGCACTCTGCCACATGATGTTTCTTCTCGTTGCTTCGATGATTCGGGGTTGGGTCGTGAGTCGTGGGCGTTGATGGAAAAACCGGAGTCGGGGTGATATCGCACACCTAGATAATCCCGTTGGACAGTTTTAAACTGATTCGGAAGTGTGGCGGTGATGGAGGATAAGACGGCACAGTTAGAAATGTAAATTGATAAATTGATAGGCTCGCGTGATGCGAAAATGGCAAAGAAAATGGAATTAATTGGAATTAATCGAATTAATGAATTAATGAATTTTTTTTCAACGGACAATGAAACTGAAAAGATCCAATGTGGCATATGAAAGCCTTGGCGTGGGCTTCGTGGGTACATTTTAGACTTTTAACCCCACGTGGCCTATGCTTTACTCTTTTATAAGTACCTAAGTACCATCTGTGCATTCCCGTCTTTACCTACCTATTGTTTTCGGCCGATAATGAATCAAGCTTGGGCCTAACTTTCGTTCTCCTTTTCCAACCCCTATGGACTAAAAAAGGGAGGCTTTGAGCTTTGACAGATGGTTAATAATGATTTGTTTGTTTTACTTTTACTGACCTCCAGCTAACTTTCGAATGGTATTTTATAGGTAGGGACATGTTACCTAACTAAGTCTCTTCAGATATCGATTATTAGAGTTGTACAAAGTATTCCCATCCCATCCCATCCCTTAAGCTGAGGTCCTGTCCTGTTCTCATCACCTCATCGGAATATGCAGGATATAACCCATTACCCTGGATCAGGTCCGATCATAGGCAGTTTTCTGCATATGCATAAAAATGCCTCGATCCCAAACATGTCAAAGCAACATCGAGGTATGCCATGCCAGATCAGTCTCCAGGACCGTACGCACGTCTAGTGTCACCAACTCCGCATCTTTATCTGACCGTTTACAAGGCTGTCGGCATCTGCATACCTCAGTGTCCAAGGTATACGAAAGCCATGCAGCTCACCGGATCGGTTAAATTGTACTTGGCGAAGAAGGTCTACACCTTGGTATCATTTAAACTATCAACTCTATTTTCTATTCGCATAGTGAGAGGCCTCCCCATCAACAGCCAACAAAATGGTCAACTTTATCATTTCATTCTCAGCTCTTTTATTTTGATGTTACATCGTAAAAGTTTCCCGTCAAAGCCAAAAATTTATACAACTCCCGTGAGTTTCGAGTTGTAGCATGGATTCATCTCTGGCATCGTCATCAAGTAATCATCCGAGAAAAAGAGTTGAACTCTGATGTACGATGAGAACATCATGTGAAGACCGTAAGGGGATATAGATTTCGTTCAGCTTTGAGCTTTGCAACTATTGCTCCCCCAAAATTCTAAATAGGGGGTGGGTGAAGGCCCTTATGAACCCAACCCTCGGAATACATCTCTAGTGGTCTAAAAGATAATACCGAGAACAAGCGAGAAACGCTGATAACGTGACTGAGGCAAATCGCTTATTACATTCTGATAAATCTGGGAAACGGGTATGTTTATTGAGGTGATGCTATTCTTAATTATTTATATTTGTTGTGGGGTCTCTTATCATCAAATAAGACTTGAATGAATTCTCGAAATATTTCAATAGACTTATTCTTACTCAACCCCTCATTCTATGATTGCGTACGGAGAGAGAAAAACAATTTGTCGGTAGTCTAAGTCCGTGTGATGCAGCAGTGATCAGCAGTACGCTTCTTCACATCTCGTAGAGGATTCACGCGCTCGTCTCCGTGGGGTGGTGATTGGCGGGCATAAGAACGGCATGATGGTGGACATAGGTCATAAGACAAACGCCGTGATGTCGATATTAAAAAGTCAACATGGATTACCCTGAGTCGGCAGCTCGCGCTCCCGATTTGTATTATATCCGCCGACCGACGACCAGCTCGGAGAGTGTGTGATCCTCCGTGATGGGGGTCTACGACGTAGTTGTGGAGTATAAGTCGGAGCGCATGCGTTGCGCGAACAGCGCGAGCACCGCAACGATAACATTAAATAAGTTCCTATCATGGTCCATATGACCAACCTATTGTCATTTTCATATATGCAATCCATATAGACATAACCACTCCCGTCGGTAATCATAGTCACTACTTACAACATGCCCGCGCCGTCATTCTCAATCACGCTCGAAGAGCACGCCTCGTTTCCGTCTCTCGGGATCGAGCATCCGTTCTTCAAAGACAGCTTCCATGTATTCCCAGGAGCCAAAGAAGGCGTATTGGACCACTCGGCCGGCCGCATCGCCTCCATGGACGAGGGTCGCGTCTCTTACCAGATAATGTCTCATCTATCGGGCATCGGTCATGACAATCCCGAAGCCTACCAGAGGGCGAATGACGAGATGGCTGATGCTATCAAGAAGAACCCCACTCGTCTTGGTGGCTTTGCGGCCCTCCCCATGGCGCATCCGGAAAAGGCGGCCGCGGAGTTGGAGCGTGCTGTCAAGGAATTGGGCTTCTTTGGCGCGCTGATCGATAGCCATCTCGATGACATGACGCATTTCGATAACGAGCGCTTCTGGCCCGTCTTCGAGATGGCCGAGCGGCTCGACGTGCCAATCTACATCCACCCAGCACCACCTTCAGATACCTTTAAAGACCAAAGATATAACGGCCCGTACCCCGACACGATTTCGCTTGGATTATCGACAGCCGCGTGGGGTTGGCACGAAGACGTCGGGTTGCACATTCTCAAGCTCTTCTCAGCCGGGCTCTTCGACCGCTACCCCAAGCTGAAAATCATCATCGGGCACATGGGCGAGATGCTTCCTATGATGATTGAGAGGGCGGGCCGGGTTATAGGATTCTACCGGGGGAGCCAGAGAGGGAGCAGCTTCAACGAGGTCTGGGACCGGAACATATGGGTGACGTCGAGCGGCATATTCAGCGTGAAGGTCCTAGAGATGCTATTGAAGGTAACGAAAAAGGATCGGGTTATGTACAGCATCGATACCCCCTTTAGCCAGAGCATTCACGGCCGAACTTTCTTGCAGGAGCTTGCAGAGAACAGCTCCTTGTCGAAGGAAGATTTGGATGGTTTTGCATTTGGCAATGCTAAGAAACTGTTTAAATTGGATGTAGAGCTCAAGAAGTTTTAAATTTCTATGACCCCTTGGTAAGTCTGTATTTAGGGATATTCACAATCGTGGATGGCCTAATGGTCTTATGAGAAACCCCTGAAGTCTAGGAATAGGTAGTTAGTTTTGGTCAAAGCGGTAGGTTTTTCTACTCATAATATTTTCCTAGTGGGGACTTTAGTTTTCATCGTTTAATAAATGAAGACGTTACTCCTATATTATCCTACTTATCCAGTGCCGGACAGGTAGATCGATTGGTTACAGTATCGTAATACTGACACATAGGATTATGATAAATAGATAGGTCTGGAAGTTCACTTTCGTAATCTCTCCCATGTTATTTAGCTATTTTGCTTGATCTGTATCTTTGTTTCAATATTCTTCGGACTTGGTCATCCAGGTACTCTTCTTAGGTGGCAGAGGTGCACATGTGGGAACATGTGGGAGTAAAAGGGGAGCTTCGTATGCATCTATCCGTGTTTAGTCCAAGATCCATTTAAGGATTTAATACGGTAGCGCCCCGCTAAGATAAGATAATCACCGATAAGATAATAATTTTCAATGAACATCTCCCAAAAAAAGATTTCCTACGAAGCTTGATTCGACATCTTCTACCAACAAAAACTATATGCGCCGAAGCATTTGACGATGGCGCCGGAGACTAAACCTTCGAAAAAGGACCCCCGGGCCTGGGATGCGTTGACACCACCGCTGGCAGAATGGATACTCGATGCCGTAGCGAGCATGGGCTTTGTCCGGGCGACTCCCGTCCAGGCCAGCGTGTGGCCACTCTTTGGAGGGGGGAATAAAGACGTGGTGGTAGAAGTATGTAAAACAATACGTCTCAGATCTACCGAAACCCTTAATAACCAATGGGTAACAGGCAGTAACAGGAAGCGGGAAAACCCTCTCCTTCCTCCTCCCCCTCGTCCACAGGATCTTGCGACAGGACGACCCCACGAAGCGCCACCATGTAGCCGCCATCATTGTCGCGCCCACGAAGGAGCTCGCAGGCCAGATCCACGGCGCTTTAGCGTCGCTTATCGCCTTCCACCCTGCGTCTGCCGAGCTGCTTCCGCATCTTTCGAGCGAGGACAAGCGGCCCGAGACCAGCTCGCCGGTGGTGGTCCCGCAACTGCTTTCCGGTGGTAACACCACGACTACCGCGCAGGACTTGAGCTTCTTTTTGCGCGCCTCGCCTAACGTCCTTATATCCACACCGGGCCGGCTGGTCGAGCTTCTCTCGTCCCCGCATGTGCACTGCCCGCAATCCTCTTTTGAGCTCCTGGTTCTCGACGAGGCGGACAGGCTTCTGGATCTAGGGTTTAAACCGGATCTGCAGAAGATCCTCTCGCGGCTTCCGAAGCAGAGGAGGACGGGCCTTTTCAGCGCCAGTGTGAGCGAGGCCGTGGGTGAGATCATCAGAGTGGGGTTGAGGAATCCCGTCAAGGTCGCGGTCAAAGTGAAAAGTCTGAAGACTGGGGGTATCATAGAAGAGCGGAGGACGCCCGCGAGCCTGCAGATGAGCTACCTGACCACCCCCGCCAGTCACAAGCTCCCAAGCCTAGTTGAACTCCTCAAAACCCTCGACCCGCGCCCGCAAAAAAGCATCATCTTCCTCTCCACCTGTGCCGCCGTTGACTACTTCTCGCACATCCTCCCGGTCCTTCTCCCCGAGGACTTCGACCTCGTGCCCCTGCACGGGAAATTCGACGCCAAGGTGCGCGAGAAGAACTTCGCCAAGTTCCTCACCTCCGCCCAGCCCTCCGTGCTCCTGACCACCGACGTCGCGGCGCGGGGCTTGGACTTCCCGCAGGTGGACCTGGTAGTTCAGATCGACCCGCCCTCGGACCCGAAGTCGTTCCTCCACCGGTGCGGTCGCGCGGGCCGCGCCGGGCGGCGGGGTCTAAGCGTCATATTCCTGCAGCCCGGCGAGGCGGACTATGTGCCCTTCCTCGACGTACGCCAGACGCCCATCACGCCGCTTCTACACCCGGATCTTGAAATAAACGATGCCATCGTGAAGGAGACGAGTGAGCGCATCCGGGAGGCGGTGAGGCAGGACCGCGCGCTCCACGACAAGGCGCAGAAGGCGTTCGTGAGCTGGGTGCGCAGCTACAGCAAGCACACCGCGAGCTCCATCTTCCGGGTCGCGGACCTGGACTGGACGGACCTGGGCCATGCCTGGGGCCTGCTGCGGCTCCCCAAGATGCCCGAGCTGAAGCGGTTCGCCGGCGACAAGTTCCTCGGCGTGGACATGGACTGGGACGCCTACTCCTACGCCAAGCGGGACCGCGAGAAACAGCGCCTGGCCGCGCTCGAGGCGTACCGGAGCGGCGAGGCCGCAGGCGGGGACGCGGACACGCAGAAGGTGAAGCGGAAGCGCAACGCGGAGGCCTGGAGTGGGAAGCACGAGAAGGAGGACCTGCGGACACAGCGCCGCGACAAGAAGAAGAGGAAGCGGGAGGCGGAGCGGAAGCAAGGGCTCACCGAGGAGGAGAAGGCCAAGGAGATGGATCTCGAGAGCTTGCTCGAGGAGGTTAGGAGGAGGAACAGGGAGAAAGCTGTCGAGGATGGCGGCGCAGGAAAACGTGGCGATGATGAGTTTGAGGGGTTTGATTAAGGACGCGATACCCGTTCAGTATAGATGTATGTATAAACGACCTTGGCAAATATGAGAAATCAAGGCTTGTTTATGCCTGATATGGATTCTGATCATTTAAGTTGATCGTGACATCTAAATCCGCTTAGCAATGATGTCCATGGTTGAATCATTCGTTTATCAATGTGCAATGAATTCATATTTATAGAGATACGTCCCTTTCAAGAGCATGTGTAATTGTGTAGCAGAGAAGACAACACGTAGGAAATAGTAGAAATCATCTCGACATTACACTACCTAGTGAACCCGACCGATAAAATTATGCGGACAAAAGATATTGAAAACAGGAACGATATTTTAAAGCGAATGATGTTGGGTATCCATAATGGGTATCGAAACTATACAGCGCCCCCCTTTGTTGATCCAGTTTCATCCCACGACCTTCATTAACCTCACAGTTCCACGATTATTAATTCATGATTTTCAAGGTATGTGTGTCCTTTTCTTGGTTCGTACCCAGAAAAAGCTTTTTCGTCACATATGTCCATCCGGTCCTGGTAGCCTCCATCAGTACGGCCATATTTTTAACCATGCCGATACGTAGAAGTACAGATTGCGAAGCTTAGTCCTAACGTAACATCGAGGCTAGAAAGTAAAAGGGTACCCCCATTAGATATTCTCAATAATATGAGCATTCACAGCCTGGTTGAAGCCTGTGTCATCGTCGTTGGACCCGCTCGATTCGCCGGCTTCGTACGGCTTGCCTCCTTGAATGGGCTTACTGAGGCCGCTCATAGTCTGGTTGTTGGCGGGCAGGAAGATAACCTTTGAATTAGCCGACTTAGCCATAGCCTGCATCGCCTCCAGATACCTGATCTGCATGGCCGGCGCGGAGGACAAGATGTCAGCGGCCTGGCGCATCAACTTGGCGCTCTCGACCTCGGCCTTGGCTGCTATGATCTTGCTCTCTCCGATACGCTTGCTCTGTGCCGCCATCGATAGCGATCCTTGCAGTTCCTGGCTGAATACGATATCCTTGATAAGCATCGATTCAACTTGTACACCCCAACCTCCGGCAACATCTTCAATAATTTCACCAATGCTTGAAGCAATTTCTTCTCGACGCTCAATGACGTCTTGCAGGACGCGCGCACCTACGACATGGCGCAAGGTCGTCTGGGTGCGCTCAATGAGAGCTTGTCGCACATTTGCGATACCGAAGGCGGCCTTGTGCGGTGAGGTAATATGGTAGTCTTAATTATTTGTTAGCCTTTCAACGTGACCCAGAAAACAGCTAGGTTTAAAAAAGTAATTTCACGGAAGTAACTAGATATGTATCTTTGACTTACAGATTACGCTGGTGAGTTCAACCGTTACGTTGTCTTTCGTCATGCAAACTTGCCTGGGTACCTCTAAGTTGCGCATCTTTGGTTAGAACCGACCTTGCTGCATTCTTGCTTAGTTGCCGTAGGGAGAATTTCACATACCAACAATTTGGATCTTTACATCGACCTGAATGATACCTATATCAAATATCAGCATATATGTACCAAAACGAAACGTCAACCCTTCAAGGGATATAGGACGCGACGTACGCTCAGAGAGAGGGTTGATTTTCACAAGTCCAGGATCGACAGCCTTATAGAACTTGCCAAACTTGGTGACGAGTCCAACGTTGCCCTGATGCACCTGCTTATAGGGATTCGGACAACAGATGATACAAGGAAAGGCTCCAAGGGTACCCATACAGGAACCGATCGCATTGACTGCCAATAAAGTTAGAATGAATATCATTGGTGTTTGCATTAAACCGTACTCATGCTCCCATACCAGCCCTTTGGGTTGGCGTCGTTTCCGACAATAGATGCATAGCTCGCCTGCAGGTCCTCTTGCCTGGGTCGCTCAACAACCATGCCAGCCTGCGATCGGAAACCAGCAGCGCTAGAGCTAGCTCCATTGGTCCCACCGACGGCCTTATTCTTAGTAGAGTCGGACATGATGTCACTAGTTTTGGGTTCCCGAGTAAGATGGGAGAATTAGTAGGTAGATAGGGTCGAGTTTCGAGTAAATATTGTTCGTCTGAAATCACGTATCCAGGTAAGTAAATATAATTGCGGGCGACCTCGAGAGATAAAAGAGTTGAAGAAGAGAAAGAAGAAACAACAACATTATAAATTTCGAGTCAAGCGGGGGGGATATCAGGCTAGTTGATTGACTAGGGAAGGTAGGTTCGGTTTAGATGGTTTGAGAATATTGTATTGGGGGTTATTGATTGGTTTGTTTGGAGGGAAGGAGGGATGATGTCACGTCAATAAAACCTTAGAAGCTGTACAACATACCTGTCTTAGAGGAGTCAGGTGCGTGAGAGCTGTATTGTTAAGCTGTTGCTAGGGGAGCTACGTTTGTGAATGATACCCGTTTTGGGGGTTGCCCGATTGGCTGTAACAGTAAGGAGCTGTTGTGGAACTTCTAGTGAATGGGGGTCTAATAAGGTTTAATTGATTCGGGGGGAAATGATTGAAGAAAAGCTGGGGTAGCTACACAAGTAGAATGGCGTAAAGAATGGCAAGAGACATCTTACAGGTGATTTATATGTTATCTTGGCTCAAAGGCTTAAAGGAAAAATCTTTATCAATTTCACAATTAACCACATATATATGTACGACTTATGATGATACGAGATACGTTGTTTGTATTGAAATCATGATTTTCAGGTCAGCAGTTCAACATCATAAGATCTACCGAGGCGATGCCGGTGCTAGTTTCTTACTGGGCTATGTACTATGGGTGGGGATCAGTCCTTCGTTGTGCGTTATACGCCGTATTTCGAATTGCCTACACTTATGTACTTAGGTAGGTATGTATTGTACAATAGGTACCTGAGAATCTACATACCTAGCATTAAGCTGTAAGCCTGACCAACTATGACCAGTAAGCAATGCGCCAATGTTAATAGGTACTAGAATCGATACTAAGATTCGGATGCGGCAGATCGCAGCACCAACACGTGCCGGCTTCCCGCCTCGTCCATGTTCCGAATAGGCACCTTGCAGGCCAAGCTTACCTACATATAGGTAGGTACATAGTGTATTGGGGCTGCTGGGGAATCGATTTTGACATTTGCTGACTCCAGCAGCTCCAAATGTCCAAAACCACAGCCCCGGAGCAGTTATTCTAACCTAACTACCTAACTCAGCTATCGGTGATGATTCATCGTCAGTAGAACAACAGAGTAATTGAATTGCGTACTAAATACGCTATACGCTAAGGTTAAACATCTCATATTAAAACTAATATGGGAGCCGGTACATCTCTAATTGATGGGGAACGATGTCTCAATTACCTGGATTATCAAATTAATCTTTGTCAAATCTGGCAAACTGTCCCCCTACCAGTCTTGCATATGTAGTGAACGTGACTTTAGCACTGCCTCGATCCAATCCCACCATCTCTGACGCCCGACTTTGCAGCCTTTGGTGACACTATTTGTCAAACTACTAAATCAGGTAATTCGGTTCGAAAGGATTTAAAATTCGATTTGAGAGACATAAATGAGTGCATTAAACATGAGAGACGTCAAGACATAACGACGTCACGATAACAAATTCAAATTCGGATCTTAGCCAATAATCATGTTAACGAGCGGTTAATCTATCAATTTTTCGCATCTCTTTGTTTTTTTTTATATAAAAAAAACAATAATCATCAAAAGACCCGTTCTATCCTGTTTTGGCATGACGTCAAGCTTCACCATTTGACTACATATCGGCAACATCAAATCACAGTCAACTATGATTCCCATGAACTGGCAATTGACTATAATTTTATATACCCATTTATTCATAATTTCCCTTGAAAGAAACCTCACCAATAAATTCTAAGCTACATAGGTACTTGAGATATTCCAGCTCTAAAAACATCGCTACGTACCGACCCTAAAATGGTTGCGGTGCCGCGGATTACTTCCAATAAACTAATAACTAAGAGCTTCGCCACTACCTAATACAATACCTAACCCATTGAACAGCCTCATTTCCTCAATGCACTTCGCCTTGTGTTGAAATCGCGTTTCTTGGCATCTTGGCTGAGCATTCCTAACGGCAAACCTTGCTCGCCAAGATGTTTATAGTCTGGTGGGCCTAAGAGTTGGGAACGTCTCAACTACCTATTCAGCTGAGGCATTCTTCGACATCGGGATTTTACTGACGTCTTGTACTTATTTATAACGCAAGCTTATAAATGCCGTGTTCCTTGAACCCTAAGAGTGGGTAAACCAATTCCCAAGGTTGTGAGCTGCATCGCGTTGAGGTATGCGCGAATGACTTTGACGTAGTTAATTTTTAGCCGAAATAGGGGAAATCATCTACTGTGTAATTCCCCCTTGAACTCCTGAGTCGACCCATATTACTTAGGTAGGTCAATGAGCACTTGAAAATGAAAGTGCTTCTTTGCAGGCCTAGATGGCTCTAAGCCGAAGATGATAAATGGAGGTTTATAAAGAAGTTGGTTCATTATAATTTATCAACATGATTCGAGGTTTCACTGTTTACCTCCGAGGAAGGTTATACGTGTATATGTAAAACTTCTTCGTGGTTTGTTTTATTCCCCGAACTACTTAGAAGAATACTTTCGCAGTTATGTCGCATCATTTACAGATTACCATTCTCGTGATCATCAATAACGTGCTCATCGTCTTCTTGTAATTAGTGAACGAGATAGATTTCCTGAACATTTCATTTGTGAAGCGAAGCTCCTACTGATTTGAAACGTATATTGAATTTGAAAGACGTACTTGTTATATCCCCCATAGTTTTTAACGTGGGTTGTTGTCTAGTTGGGGTCTTCTTCATTAGTCGCCAATTTTCGAGATGTTTCATGCACCGGTTACCCACTTCCAGCAAATAGCCAAGTACAATGTGAACATTATTCTCGAAATTGACAATAGCTTTATTCTAGATAACAAAAGACAACACTACGGGTGTCTAGTATAAGTAGGCTATTTAAGGGATTAGCTTAAGAATGTTTATAAATAGGAGATATGATAGCCTAAGTTCATGATGAATATATCATTAGCACCATTTACAGGTATACAATATTCTATTCATTACGATACCTCTCGTACGTAAGTTTCCGGCATATTACTTTCATTATGCTCTTCATAAAGGATTTTTATTGACTTGAGAACTATCTACTGGTAGTTTAATATGACACAATGTGTAAAACTAACTCTTGAACAGAAGAAGCAATTCATAAAATCACACATCGAACCTGAAAAACTAATACGATTAATAAGAAATACGACACAACGTCATAATTACTTGACCTCGGACGACTTAAACACAAGAGTCGACATCCAGGAGCGTGAAACTAATCCATCGAATCATTAATATCATAAAGCCATCCTATACCTTCCCCCATCACCATGTCTTTGAACCCTAGGCAAACCCATATACTGCAAGGTAGGTCAATGAGTTTAATATCCAAGTCTTAAGTAGGCTAGAAACTAATTAACTCGCCAATAGAGGCTGAGACGAGGCTTCCACGGCTTCTATTTCGAGGTTTTAGTTCTCAGTCAGGAGGCGGAATTGATCCACGCCTTAATAGTGCTGAAGGTATCATCCCACACGGGTTTCTCCAAGGCCAAGTGCCCACAACGATATACGATATTCCAGATCTAAGGAGTATGATTGGTGGCCATATCTCCGGACGACATATTTCTACCCAGTTTAGTTCATGGTCAGCAGATCTCAGTACCGCAGTCGATTTTTGCAATAGAGGCTCCATTGCAATCATCGACACTAACCTATTGGACGCTCATGTTAAGATATACCATGTCGAAGCCCTCTACGACGCTTATCTCGCTCACACCAACTATGATTTCGAGTACTTGGCATATGGACCAATTACAGGCCCGGCGTACCATTGTGTCAAGTACACGGATATCAAACGTGCGGGAATGAGCTTGTCTCGATGGGTATCAGGCGTATCCCCCTTATTTCAGTTACCTTCCTACGCAGCAGAAACATCGCAGTTAGTCTCTACGGTCAAGAGAGTTGCAAATCTTTTCAGATCGCCTGGCGATAGGTCGCCTGACGTGATCATATCAATGGCGGTTATTCTCATGCACTATAAGTGTGCGAATGGATATGGCCAAGAAATCGATGTATTTAACTTTATACTTGATCATTTCTCAAACGAGATCAGATCCTTTCGTCGTCATTCGTTCGGTATATCCGGCCTAGTCAACCCGAAGACATACACAAATGGGATGGACATGCCAGAACTAGAGCTTATTATAAATACCCTTAGAGAAATTGACGAATTCATAGATACTAGGGTACTGCCGCCCCGATTACAAAGACGAAACCGGAGGCCGCCGAGCTACCCCTGATATGTGGGTGCCTAGGGTCTTCACCTTCATTTTCGTATCCCTTTTTCTTTGAACATAGTAGAGCGTTAATTTTCGGGCTTGGGTCCTATGGTAAAATCCACAGTGAAGTGTCTTAATTTACACAATCAATTCATTTCATGTCCTCGCAATTTTTATGTCTTTCAAATTTACGCATTGTCAAAGAAAGGTACAGGATTTTGCATAGAAGGGACCAGATTCTCTAGACTAGAGCGAACGTGGTGGCATCGTTACCACGGTAGTTGGTTGTTGTTAATAGTTACGAAAATTAGAATAATGGTTTAGTAAGGAATCAATAAATAATTTAAAGCACCAAAATTGACATACAGCCTCAAGCTCGTACAGGTTTTGATATTGTCTTAACGTTAATCTAGACTCATGTTTGTTGTCTTATTGATCGGGTATGACAAAACTAACCATTTAAAGCAAATGTTGTGTGTATTTCATCAATAAATAACACTGTAATATATATAAAGAAGCGTATTTCTACAAATTTATCCCATCGAGTTGGAAACATAAAAATTTACCATGCAATTGCCTCGTGTACCTTTTCCGTGTTACCATTCTGAACATGAGAAATGCTGACCAACTAGGACTCCTGAAAGCAAAACGTAAATGGCGATATAAGAAATGGCTCCAAGTTTTTTTTTTTTTTTTTTTCTAAAAAAAACAAGATTCTGCCTCAACCTAGAGTAGAAGTGACCAAAGTAGCTTTTGCATGGCTAGATCTGAGCCTCCCTCAAAGTTCCATCGCTGCAATCTAGATTTTCTGCGTCCAAAATTCGCGCCCACAACTAAGCACGACGCATAGTTTGTGAGGGCCTCGCAGCGGGAACGGGGGTAGGAGATATATCTATATCAGCCGTGTAGGCGCTTGTGGAAGTTCCTAGGAAAGCCATAAGTTTAATTCCGATGCCGTTGTTCGCGGCTTAGACATTTTTAAAGTTGAGAACTAAAATGGGTGTATTTGATACGCTTAAGTAATATTATTAACGATGAATCTATCATAATGAAGCTTGTTGCTAACACCCTGAGCTTGTTATATAAGAAAAACAAGGTGTTCCGGGAATTCTGGCAATAGTATACTGCAATCTGTTAACATAAGTTTGTTTATGGATGCATACTTATGAACTTTCTGCCAAAGTTATTATCATAAATCAATTATCCTACATGTACATAAGGAAATGATCTATTACAAGAAAACATGCATTCGGAAGCGCTTGAAAACTTCTATGTGATGATACTCATTACATCCTCGTGCGAAGGCAGCTTGTTAATGAATGAGGTTAGGACCTTAAGAATAAAGGTGTAATTACATAAGCCCCTGTAGTAGCAACGCATAGTGATGGACTTGACGCTTCAGATTACCTAATCCGCTTGAATAAAGGTAGGTACCTAGGTACTAAGGATAGGACACTCGCGCGGGCCAATGAAAATGGACGGTACTGTAGACCTTTGAGATGGAGGAATCGAACCTCTCTTCCGTCTAAACCTCGGCTATACGAATCCGGGGTTTGGCATTGCTGCGGGCGGTGACCTCATGTCTAAGCAAATTATTTGATTATCCCCCCGTTAAAAGCGTAATGTATCATTCAAGTTAAACTTTCTATACCAAATAACGTAGCGCGCGAGTCTTGCGCTAACAACCTCTCACAAAGAAACAACCATGGTAACTACGGAAGACGCAGGCAAAGCGCCCGAGGGGCAGCAGCAAGAAGAGGAAATCCCAGCATTTCAAACCATCGCACCTAGCATCTTCGTGCCCGCGCAGATGGACCTCACAAAACCGCCGCCAGATCTGCCATCGGACCCCAGCAGACTGCGCAGCGAGACGCTCGCGCAGATCGACGAGCACGCGGACGCCGTACAGGACAACATCTACTACATGCTGCAGCGCGAGAAGACGCGCATCCGCCAGGAGTGCAAACAGAGAGAAGCCTACTTCCCTCCGAACCTCAAGGAAGTGCCGGGCCTAGCGCTGGGGGAGGAGAGCTGCCTGCCCGACAACGCGATGGAGATGGACGAGATCCTGTTCATAAGGTCGATCTGCCCCGAGCCGAAGCGAGGCCCGTATGAGGTACCGCCGGGGTTTAGCCACGCCCAGTGCCTACATGTGCTGACCGGGAGTCCGGGAGAGCCGCCGCGAAAGTGCGCCGAGAAGATGGTGATGAATTTGACCAAGCATGGGGTTTTAAACCTGGAGGCACTTGCTAGCCATACCAAGGGTGTGAAGGAGGCGAAGAGCAGAGAGCTCGAGAATGAGATGCTGTTGAAGAGACTCGGCTCTACTGGAGTCGCGCCTACGGATCGGATGGACATTAGCTAATGGTGGCTGAGACTATGAGGTGTCACTGTACGAGAATGATCCGGATTATGTATCAACGCCACTAATGCCCGTAACGCGGAATGACTGTTATTCAATTTCACTTTATTAGATCTACCTACTGTTTTCTATGTTCCGCTTTCCTTAGCTGACAGCTCCGAATACTCGGTGGGAGGGGTTCGTCCAATCTCCCACGGCTTTTTCGGTGCTTCAAGACTACCGCGTGTTGTAACTGCTGGATCCTCAATAACCGTATCGGGAATCTGTCTTATCCCCGGGATTGGCTTCCCACTCTGCAGGAAAGCCACTATCTCCTCAAATTTCTTTGGATATGGCTCTTTGCCGGAATCTGTTGATGAGGCGTCCTTCTTGATGTAGAGCTCTGCCGTCGGCGCAGCACTCTGCCAGCTGGGTACTGAAACATTCACCGGCTCGGGTATATTTTGCTCGAGAGCAAGATGGCCTAGACGATCACCTAGTTCTACCAAGAGATGTGCAAATTTCCTGTCTTCAGGATTTGGCTAATGACCAGTTGGTGTCAGTAGTCTTTTTCTGCATCACAGCAAATAGAGGCGGGGCTCGTAATTCCGTTCCTGAGACGCACCGTAGTCATTACTTCTATGGCAACGGCCTCCTCGGATATGATCTTTGGTGGTTGAGAGTTGGTCTGAGCAAGCCATTGCTTATAGTCATCGCCGTCAATCTTGATCTGTGTCTGGTGCTCGAACCTTCGTATTCGAGCTTGGAGTGCAGTCTCAAACAAACCAGGTCCATTGGATTGAGCATTGCTCAAATCATTTGAGAGATTTTCCTTGTTTCGCAGTACTTAGTTATTATTGTATGTTGTCAGGTGATTTCGAGTGCATGGGACTCACAGTGAACACCCGGTCTTTAGGCCATGGATAGGAGTCAAAGGCTAGGTATCGTGCGTTAGGATCTTCGGCGGCTCGACGTTGAATCTGAGCCAGATATGGCGATGGTTCAGACATGTCTTATAGTTCAAGTGAGTATATATATATATATATATACATATATATATGTTACTTTTATAAGATTGGTGAAGTAGGTAGATAAAGGTAATGAATTCCTTAACGCTGAGTATTCAATACGGCTTCAATGTTATTTCGTAAGAAGCCGAGGTTGGTCCCACTTCAATAACTTTCGTCACCTCAGTTCATACCTAGGTACCAGGTATCGATAGAGACACCCATGGAGTCGGGGCCGGGATGCCTAGGTGGGGATGAAAGGTAGATCTTGGTTGGTTGGTTGGCTGGCTGATTTACGGTACATATCCACGTACCATTTATTTCATGCATCTCTTGTACCGAACAAATCCTACCCTGGAATCGTCCAACCCGTCTTCTTCCGCATCTAGCAGGTACCTAGTGACGATCTATTATCGACGAAAGATTACATAATCTTTCAATGTTCTGTCTGCTGTCTGTAATTCAATTGCTAGGTATTCGTTGGTGTGCTCCACTCTGCTTTTCTTGTCATTTTTTTTTCGAGACGTTCTGGTTCGTTAAACGACGACGATTCCTACCCAGATCCATTCAACGCCGACAGCGAACTTCTCCCAAATGCGTCGCGTACCTGTCAGAGCTCTTCGGACGAGTTTTCAATGTACCGTCCGGGGCCTCACTCGTACTAGTCGTCCGCGACGCACTTCTAATTTCCCCCACCACCGTTACAACGCCAGTCTAGGCGTTCGATCCGCCGCTTCATCTTCAACTACTACTACCACATCAGCCGCCGCATCATCATCGTCATCAGCATCATCAGCATCATCAGCATCATCAGCATCTGCTTCTTCCTCTTCCTCTTCTTCTACTACACGTCCCAACTATGCTGTAAGCGAGCCCTTGCGATCCTCCATGTACTTCCGTCGATTCTCTGTCGCCCTGGTCTCTAGCCTAGTTGGCTACGGCGCCTGGTACACATACAAAGGAGGAAACGTATTAGAGCAGGTCGGGGCTAAGTCATACACAACTACTCCAACTCAGTTACCGAATGGCGCCGCTACGACGCGTAACGTGCTCGTAATTGGAGCTGATGAACTACACACCGGTACTTTTGTCGGCGAGGGCCCGATCGCGAAGAACATCGACGGCAGCGGTAGGAACGTGCTCGAGATGCTCACTCCCGAACAAGCTACCGAGAAACTACGACAGAACGAAGTCTCATTTCTAGTCGAGCGAGGACAAGGTATACTACGATACGATGTTGTCCAAGTCGCGAGCAACAACCCAATCGAGGACGACCATTCCGAGAAGATCGTGGAAGTCGCTGCACCGGGAGATGAGAAGAATGTTGACGATTGGATGTTTTGGGGTGTTTTCGATGGTCATGCGTGAGGAACCCTCGTCTCTAACTCACCACTACAGTTTATATATAATATACGTGCTAACGTCTTAAAGCGGCTGGACAACGTCCGCGAAGCTTCGACAAACCTTGATTAGTTTCGTTGCTCGAGAACTTAATACCACCTACAAGGCTGCTGGAACCTTGGGAACAGTGCCGTCACCAGAGGCTATCGATGCCGCTATTAAACTTGGATTCACCCGCTTAGACAACGAGATTGTGAACGAGAGTGTGGAGAAGGTTTTGAAGTCTAACTCGAAGCGTGTTGCAGCCGAACTTTTGGGCCCTGCATTATCTGGCTCCTGTGCTCTATTGTCCTTTTATGACAGCAGCACTAAGACCCTGCGTGTGGCTTGCACTGGAGACTCGCGCGCCGTTCTAGGTCGTCGTAGTTCCTCTGGGAAATGGACCGCAACCCCTTTGTCAGAGGATCAAACTGGAAACAACCCTAACGAGGTTGCACGGATGCGCAAGGCTCACCCAGGTGAGGATCGCGTTATCCATAATGGCCGAGTTCTTGGTGGTCTCGAACCAACTCGAGCGTTTGGTGATGCCAGCTACAAGTGGACTAGAGACATTTCTGACAAACTTCGAGCCTCCTTCTTCGGCCGAAGCTCCTCGCCGCATCTCAAGACCCCTCCTTACGTGACAGCAGAGCCTGTCGTCACTACCACTGGAATCCAACCCGATAAGGGTGATTTCCTAGTCATGGCCACCGATGGCCTCTGGGAGATGCTGACCAACGAAGAAGTCGTCGGACTTGTTGGGAAGTGGATTGAGTCGCAAGCTGCAGAGAAGTCATCAACTTCCCAACTGGGCTCTGTTTGGTCCAAACTCTTCGGTCCTGGCCAGGATCTTCCCGTGGAAGCTTGCAGTCATGACGGACCCGATGGTCAAAAGACCCCTATTCGACTACGACAATGGGGTATCTCACCTGACGAGAAAGAACGGTTCGTCGTAAAAGACAAGAACGTTGCAACTCACCTCATCCGCAATGCGCTCGGTGGCAAGAATGAGGAGCAAGTGTGCGCCTTGCTCACACTCGTCTCGCCGTTCTCGAGACGATACAGGTATGTCTACTAGAAATACTCGGATATACTATGCCGTATATAAGAGCTAATAGTTTATTAGGGACGATCTAACGGTGCAAGTTATCTTCTTTGGTAATGGTCAGAAGACCGGTTCTATCCTAGTCAACGAGGAGGCCTCGAGTCCCCCTCAACCAACTATTCAAGCAAAGCTATGAGTCCGTCAAGGCGCGACTCTATTATGTATACCACCGTAGGGGAAGTAAGATATCCTCTAATACACGCACATGATTGGTCTCACAATATTGGAGGCCACAAGATAGACTTCTCTACGGCAAGGCGTTTTTCAGGTCACAATAAGCTCGAGGATCAAGGCGAGGAGGATAAAAAGTAAGGGCGAGCTCTTATCGGGTATCTTTACTTGTACATATAGCTTGGTAGCTCCGCCTTGATACCATTTGCATCTTACAAGACTTCAAAGCGTAGACATCATGTGTGCATAATTCCTTCCTTTTATTAAGAAGTGACTTTCGTAGTAGTTGATGTGAGCGTACCTATCGGTAAGCATGAATTTCTAACTATCGGAGCCTTTTGTCAAACAACTCCCGAATTGATTATATCAAGCTAACTGCTTTGACCCCACGATAGCTTCTTCTATGCCTTGACAGTACACTAGGTAGGTACTACCTACATAAATGAATTCTCCGGCCCTAGCTCGCGCTATGGAATATTCGGACTAATAGGGAGCGACGTACCCATAACCCGCTATATCCGCACGGGTGTTTGGGGTTAGTTCGCTCCCATGGAATTGGTGGACTTTTTACCCCATGTTTTTTCTTTCTACCCCAGCTTAATTCGTACCTAGGGAGCTATGTTTAATAAAAGTCGTCTGTAAGGCACGCTTGTAGAGCTCCGTTGGTGGGTTCAACCTTGGTAGCTTCGGGTCGTAAGTTTTGGGGGAGCTCGTTTACCGCATACGGTAGCTTGCCCGCTGGGGCTTCCTGGGAGAAGATGGGCTTGGCTGACGAGATGCCGGTTGAACAAACTTGGCTTGCCCATGGGGCCGCGATGTAGGTTTATAAGAATGGCTAGCTTTTCCGCCTTGTTATGGACTTTGCTGCTACCTTACCGCCTTTTGCGCAAGTGGTAGTAGACCGATAATTTACACGATGAAGGCGTCCGCTTCTCTAGCCTCGCTTTGCGCCGCGCTGGCTTGCGCCTCGTGGGTTCCTTCTGCACCGGCGCTGGCGAGGGACCTTGAGCCCAGTCGGCAGAAGGGGTTAAGCCGCCGTCAGGGGAATTCTACAGGCGAATGGCCGTATGGGCCGTTTAGTACCAAGGGGAGGGATATAGTGAATAGTCGGGGCGAGGTGATTAATTGGGCTGGTGTGAATTGGCCTATGAGCGGTGAGTGTTGTTTTAGGAGGACATAGATAGGATAAGAGGAATTGGGTGACTGATTTAAATATAGGTGAGACGATGATTCCTGAAGGCTTGGAGTGGAAGTCTGCCTCGGATATCTTGGACGACGTTGTTAGCGTGGGCTTCAATTATATACGCATGTAAGGGACATAGACCACAAGAAAACCTAACGGCAAGCCACAGCTGACTGTAATAGGGGCTACGCGATCCAAATGATCGACGAAATCTTCGACCAAGGCGGCGAAGACGTGCCCCTCGAAAAAGCCCTAATCCTCGGGCTCGGGCAAGAAAACGGCACGAAGGTGACCAACGAGATCATCTCCAAGAACCCGGCCTGGACGCGGGAGACGACGCGCTTCGAGATCTGGTCCGACATCGCGAACATCGCGGCGACCAAGGGGTTATACATTCACCCGGACGTGCACGTGGGCAAGGCGCAGTGGTGCTGCAGCCACACGGACGGCAACGCCTGGTTCGACGACGTCACGTTCAGCGCGGCGGACTGGCGGCGAGGGCTCGCGCACGTGGCGACGTGGGCCAAGGGCCACCCGAACGTGGTGAGCATGTCGCTGCGCAACGAGCTGCGGGAGAGCTGGAACCGCACGGACCTGTACTACAACTGGGAGACGATGATCGGGAACATGAGCGCGGGCGCGGACGCGATCCACGAGGCGAACCCCGACTTGCTGATCACATGGTCCGGGATGCAGTACGACCAGGACCTGTCGGCGCTGGCGACGCGGAAGAACATCCTGACGGCGCCGTGCTACAAGTGCACGGCGATCCGGGACGCGGCGCGCAGGGAGCCTGTGTACTTCGACCTCGGGGCGCACGCGTGGGCCGACAAGGTCGTGTGGGAGCTGCACCTGTACCCGATGAGCGAGGACCTGGACACGGGCACGTGCGAGGTCATCGAGGCGGGCTTCTACCGGAACGGCTTCAACGCGCTCGGCATCGAGGCGCCGGCCGCCGGGTGCAACATCACGAAGGACTGCCCGCCGGCGCAGCGGCTGACGCCGGTGATCATCTCCGAGTTCGGCAACGCGCAGGACGGCTCGCTGTACGACAGTGTGGTGCAGAACTGCATCAGGGCCTACACGGAGAAGCACGGCGTGAGCTGGATGATGTGGAGCCTGGCGGGCAGCTACAGGATTCGTTCGGGCGCCCAGGGCGTTGTGGATACCTGGGGCATGACGAACGCGGATTGGAGCGGCTGGAGCAGCCCGGAGACTGTAGAGGGCTACTGGAAGCCGTGGGTTGCGGGTATGAATTTACCGAAGCGGCCGTAGGGGTTGAGCGGTTCTTTAGGGAGGGGGAGGGGGGGATCGGTATGTAAAGACATAATAGTAATCTGCGATCGGGTTCCCATGACTTGTGAGTGAGTGACTTGAGTCTGTCGTTATGTTGTAATTGTATTAGGGGTTAGGTAGCTACTTGATTATCTCTTGGCTTCCTAGAAGGTGCTCCGTATTAACTTCCATATGATGCTCCTATTCGTAGAATTTGACTTGGGAAAAGGGATTAGCTCCTTAGCTCCTAGACCGGCGTAGTTGATATAACGGCAAGGTGGATAATTCAACAGGATGCCTTTCCACGCCAACCATGAACATGGCATTTCTTTGTCGCAAGATGTAGGCCTTCCTAAAGTTAAATTCTTCTATTGATAGACGTGTGTAAGCCGCTGCTGGCTCCCGCCAATGCCCATGCTTATGTTGAATTTCAAGATTAGAAAATGATAGTCTCTTCTTATGACCGAAGTATTAGCTCGGCCATGAAATAGTTATGAGTTGTATATCTGGTTATAAGTTAAGGCCAAACCGCCAAGTCCAACCAACGCCAATGCCATGCATTTGTATTATCATATCTCGGCTCGTATCCTTTGTAGAGCCTCAGAGTCCAAGGCTTGAGACCATGACTGCGATCCTATGCGACATTGTAGAGTGTTCATAAACGGATATATAGATCCATACACTCGATCCTCCATTCTCTGCGACCCAACAGGCTTCGGAGCCACTCCACTCCGAGCCCTGTCCATTCTTCCCTTCTCTTAGCCAATTCCTCAGCAGCGGCGCTAGCTAGGGCACTCGCTGTAGTATTCAGCATCTCGACGGCCGTGGCATTGAAGCTGTCAGCGACAGGCTCTGGTAGTATCGTCGTCGCATTGGAGGGGCACGATGACGTAGGAGTTCGAGGGGAGAACCAGTTGCTACTGAAGTCGAAAAAGCAGCGATCTGACCAGTAGCAAGATGTGACGAAGAGTATGAGAAGGAGTACGGAGCAGTAGACGCAGGGTCGATTCAGGAAGTAGGTGCAGACGAAGAAGAGGAAAATAAACGCAGGAGAGGCATTCGTCGGGATGAAGAGAAGGGGAAGCCAACTGAGCCATCGAAATATCATGTTAGCCTGTACCGTAGATGAAACACATGAATATGGGCACGCATGGAAGGAAACGACTGGATGGGATTGTGAAAGCGATTGTGAATTATACCTCCGGAGGCAGAACATGGCAGCTTGGTTCTGAAAGCGTTTGATTGCGGGTAGTTTCTTTAGGTTAGGTGAGACGTTTGACTGAGACTGGGGTTTTAATCGACGCCAGCAAACAAAACAACGACGGTGGTATAAACTACCTAGTACCTATCTAGGTAGACCGTAGACGTCTCTTGATGACTGATTGATGTTGCCCCAAAATGGGCAATAGGCAACGGGCAACGGGCAACGGGCAACGGGCAAACAATGAATTGAATAATAATCAAATATACAGGATTTATTTAGTAAAGACTTTGAATAACGAGAGTGTGAATGCCAAAATGGTAAAAAGTACCTAGGTAACTTAATTTGCTGGCAGTGTATGCATGTGTGTGTCTGGTGTCTTAAAATGTGAATGTCATCACGATGCGCCAGTCGCCGAGGCGGGATAGAAAGGTTGATGGGAAATGGCTGACCTAATCTTTTTATCCAAGGCTTGATTACGCATTTAGGTCCACGGGTAAGTATTTAGTACATCGAATCGGTAATATGTACAAAGGAATTGGGAGTACCCAACGGTACGTAAATAAATCGGGATTTCCTAAGGTTATCGTACACCTGTACTTGCCTTATTAGATATATGTAAGTACTATGTACAATACATGTATGGCTCCACTGCTTTGATACATTGGATCAATTGATACCCTGTTATTCAATCGATTGGCAGGTATGGCAGCAGTGTGCCAGTGGCAGGTGCAATTCATCCAAGTTTAGCGCATAGCTGCATCGCCGCCCAACCTGAAGGGTTCCTTGCCTGTGGTGCCTGCGGTCCTGCGCTCATCCAATATCTGATTTAACTTCCTGGGAAACCGTTTGACAACAACTCAAAAATCCCCAAATTTTCATTCTTCTTCTTCTTTCCTTCACCCACAAAAAATTATTTGACGCATTACCTTTCGACTTGCATTACCCGAACTGCGTTTTCCCTTTTTACAATATTTGGCTTGGGTCAGTTGCACTGTACCTAACCAATTGTAACCTTGCTTTTTTTGCCTCCTTCATATCTTTCTCCCCTGTCGTCAGACTAGAGGAGTAGCAGGAGCTTAAAGCTACATACGCAGTAAGGTACTTTGTGCGAGGTACCTAAGCTTATCAATTTTTTTTTGGGCGAGGTTGGCAAAAAGATCTTAACGCCTACACGTATCGGATTGGAAGAGCTTGACAATTTTTTCCCCTTCTCTCTCTCTTCTCCTCCACCATCGCGTACCAACTAAACCCCCTTTCATCATCCTAACATAATCCACTCTGACGTTCTTCGACCTGTCATCAAAGACGAAAGATTTACGCTAAGCTAATCAATCTTTTGCGATCTTCGGAGACCGAGAGGTTGCAGTTGCCTTCTTCCTCGAAGGTCATATTTTTGTCTGGTATACCAAAAATACTGAGGCAAATCATAACTTCTTCCCATCTCTCCTTTCCTCTCATCTCATCATGGCGGGTTACATCCCGCCGGGTGGCAGCGACCCGAATGGCTTGCATGCGATGCTTATGCGCATGCAAGCTCAGCGTAATAGCGAAAACAACAACAACGACAATCCTATGCCTCAGGATCTGCTGTCCCAATTTTCCTCTTACAACCAGGGCGCTAACTCCCAAGAGTACTATGGTCATTCCGCTGCGGAATCTCCTTTAGCTGCTTTCGACGACTTCCCGCCTGCTGCTCCGACGCCGCCTAGTAACTACAGCCATTCTCACCATCCAGCTGGCCCGATGGGACTTGGACCTATTGGCACCATGCCCTCAAACTCTACGAGCAAGGCTGACCAAAGCACAAACCTTTTGAACCTCCTCAAATTTAGCGGACAGAACAGTGGTCAGAACAGCGGACAGATGAGTGGTCAGAACCCACAGCACTCATCTCACAGCGATCTGCCGGGGCATACCCAGGTGCCTGCGCCTGCACCTGCACCTTCGTTTGACGGACTTTCGAGCTTGTCTCATTCGAACAACCCTCCTCCCATCCACGCTCCTGTGCCCATGCCTGCAGATCCTCAGGGACTTCTAGCTACCCTTATGAAGGGAAACATGCAGAATGAGTCTTCGCGAGCTGAGCCTCAGGCCCCCCCGCAGTCAAATTGGAATGCAGGTCCGCCCCCCACAGATACCCAAGCGTATCTTCTCAACCTTCTCCACCGACCGAAGCCTGCGCAAAATGACCGTACTTCGGCGAACAACTCATCCCAGCCACCGGTCTCGACTCCTCAGTCAGCCAACGGCTCCGCGCCGGACCACTATAAGGAATACACCCCACTAAAACATGTCCTATCTGACGATGTCTCGCAAGATGCAACACCTATGCCCTTCAGGTTCGGATCGAAGGAGCACGCCGAGTCCCCCCCGACGAAATTTGAGTATAATTCGCCGACTTCACAACTGTCTCATTATGACGGTAGTCGCAAAGCTTCCAAGTTCGACTATACCAACCCACTTGAGGGATTTGGAACGTCGTCTCCCAAGAATGCCCTGTCCAAGAACTCGACACCAGGCGCATCGGCACCCATCGGCCAGATGCCGACTGAGCTACCTGCCCCGACCACCTTCAAGGTCGCTAAGAAGACTCCTAGTGTGGCTTCGTCCTCCGGGTTCGGGCAGGACCATAAGCGACTAAGCAGCCAACGTAGTCCAATCGTGAGCCCCGAGCATTTCAGAAGAAAGTTAGATGCCTCTCCTCACTCTTTCAACGAGAAAGAAAACATTGCGCCTCCGGTTCTCTCTAACTTTGCACCCAATGAGGACAGAGGTACGGAGACTGTAGCAGATGCAATCACCGTCCTTGCCGGACAAGCAGACAAGGAAGCCCAGGAAGCACTACAGAGGGCTGAAAACGAAGAGGTACAAGCTGAGATCCGTGCGAAACTTGAACATATGATGAGGGCCGAGACTGACGCTGAATTCCAGGATTCGGCCGAGGCTGCGGCGCAAGGCATTCAAGAGGAGCTCGAGAAAGAAGAGAATGCTCACGTCCTTGAAGATACCTATTCACCCGAGGTTGCGCAAGCGATTCGCGATATTGTCGATGACGTGGCGCACGGTCCGGTAGCGGACAGTTGGGAGAGTGCTGAAGCTGACGAGATCGTCGTGATTGAAGAGGCCCCTAATCCGGTGAAGGTGTATAATTTCCCCATGAAGCCGTGGATCTCTATTACGATGCTAGACACCGATGCGCCGCGTCCTCAGTTCCGCGACGAAATAATCCTCGACATCGCTCGTCTCAAGAAGGATTTTGATCAAATTGATCGAAATCTCGTGACTGCCACCGAATCCTACATGGTTTATGGCATGTCTAAAGCTGGTGGACTTCGTGTAATACGACAGGATGACGGTAAGGACGCCAAACTGTTTACTGACACGAAGGACCGCATTTTCAATGTCGCTATGTCATCGACCCCACCTGATTTCCACATGACACCAAAGGAGACCATCATTGGCACTGGTATCAGCGGCACTGTGTACTACATCGAGATCAAACACGGTGAGAAGGACCACATGGACGACGCTCATCCGGAACAATACGGATTTATCCTCCCCCCCCTCGTTATCTCGCATGAAGGAGGCGGCGATAATGGTGGTGTTTTGAAGACCCGAGCGAGGACCTCTTCTACTCATCCTGAGTTCTTCGCCGTCGGCCGCGGGAAAACCATCAACATCATTTGGCCATCCTACATCATGCAGAGGGGTATCTTTAAGGCTGGCCACGATCGCGTTGTGGATACGCAGCGGCTCTACAAAGAGTGCTCTCTCAGGATTAGTACGGGCAAGGCAGGTAAGGACTTCACCTTCAGCCAAGATGACAGCACCATTGTATCCCTCGACAAGTCCGGCCGTGTGAAGTTCTGGGACGTACGAGACTTGACGGCGGCCGATGAAAATTCCGACCCCTGGTCTCCGATGCCTGCTCACTCCTCGCTTGAAGTCAAGGAACCACTGATGACCCTGAACACAACGCCGGAGGGAGAAAAGGCGTGGCCTACTTCTGTGTTACTGCTGGATAAGCAACGGCCTTACCAGAAGGGGTGGGCTCTACGCTACATGATCGTAGGCATGAAGCAGAACCACACCCTTCAGCTGTGGGACCTTGCTCTGGGCAAGCCAGTTCAGGAATTCAATCTGCCGCATACAAAAGAGTCGGACCCGGTGTGCAGCGTCATGTACCACCCACCTTCTGGCATGATTATTGTCGGCCATCCATCGCGAAACTCCATCTACTTCCTTCATCTCTCAGCGCCCAAGTATACCATCAAGGGCCTATCCCAAGTCGATTACGTCCAGAAGTTAGTAGCTAAGGACTCATCAATTCCGGAACCCGACTCAACCGCGGTCATTAGTGGTGTACGCGAGTACTCTTTTGCCAACAAGGGCATGCTTCGAAGCCTGGACATACTAGTTAACCCGGCTACTTCTCCTGATAACAATGAGCAGAGTTTATTCGAGCTATATGCCATGCATTCCAAGGGTGTCACCGGCCTTGTTGTGAAACAGAGTGAGCTTGGTTGGTCAAAGGACAATAAAGTTCTCAACGGCATTGATGCCTCTGATGTGGGTTTGGTCAAGATCGCGAAGTTAAAAGAGCTGCCTAGTCCTTTGGTCACTGAGCCTCAGTCCGTGGAAGAGCACACCCCTCTACCACTTCGGGTTCGGTCCATGAAAGACACGCCTCCTCCGCAAGTTTTGCCTCTCACCAACCCAGAGCTACCTCAAAAGAATGGCGAGCATCAAGCCAGCAGTCAACAAGAACGCAAGGAAGCTGCTGCCCCCATCACGCCCATCAATCAACTTGACAAGACGGAGAAGAAGGCTAGGAAGAAGCGCGAGAAGGCTGCTGCTGCCGCGGCCGCGGCCGCGGAGAAGCTCAATACGGACAACGCGCAATCCAATGGTGCTTCTCAGTCACCACGGGTTGATCCCGTTCCCTCGAAGCATGCCGGGTCGGGATCGTCCGCGTCTTCTCTACAGTCGGTGGTGTCTCAGGAATCTATCCAATCGACCGTCAAACAAATTGTCTCCGCTGTTGGCGAAAAACTAACTGGAGTTATCGCCAATGAATTTAAGGATCATCGGGACAATGTCGACGTCGAATTCCGTGCTCGCGACGAGACGTTTGTCAAGAACCAGCATATCCTGCTCGAGAAGGTTTCTAATGTCCTAAACGCGAACGTTCAGGCTGTGCTCACCAAAACCATCAATGATCAATTTGAGAGCAGCGTGGTCCCGGTCCTCAGTGCCCTGATCACGAAAACCATTTCGGAACAGATCGATGGGAAGATGGTTGGTCGGGTTTCGCACTCGATCCAGAATCAGATGCAGAAACTCGTACCAAATGCCATCAATCAAGCTCTGCAGAAACCGGAAGTATCAAAGGCTATCTCGGATAAGGTCGCAAGCAGTGTAGCACTTGATGTAGAGAAGAGCATTCAGCAATCGTTCGTGGCCACAATCACCCCACTAATCAACGACACGGCCGTCACAGTTTCTCGTTCAATTGTGCAGGAAGTACAGGACCAGACCGCTGAGCATTTTGCTGAACTGGAACAGCGACGTATTGCTGATAGCACTAAGATTGATCAGCTCACCGCACTTGTGACTAGTCTCTCCGATACAGTTACCGCCATGGCGACTACGCAGACGCAATTTCAGGATGGACTTCTAAAGCTACAACAACAGCCCACTCGTAGCCATCCCTCAACTTTAGCTGCCTCGTCTACTACACAATCCCAGCCAGGCCAAAACCACCATCAGCCTCTTCAGCCGCAGTCGCAGTCGCAGTCGTTTTTGTATGGAAGCCCAACAACGAGCTCTACTCATTCTGCCCATCAGCTAGTTCCATACCAGAGCAACAACTCCAGCGTCCGCGACCAACCTATAACCAGAGACCCACAAATTCAACACGCGATCGCGAGTGTCGCATCGCACATGGAGAGAGGCGAGTATGAGACCGGCTTGGTCCGATGGATCCAACTTGGCTACCAAAATGACGTTTTCGACGAATACCTTTCCCAGCTGAACCCTCAGTTCCTCCACGACATCCCAACCCTGGTCTCGCTCTCGGTGGCATCTGTCCTCATCGAAAAGCTTAGTGGCTCTCATATCAGAGAGAGGATCAACTGGTTGGAGACGGTTCTCCATGTTCTACACGCATCACTACCACGCATCGTAAGTCGGGGGGGGGGGGGGGGCGGGGGGGGGGGGGGGCGGGGGGGGGGGGGCCGGGGGGGGGGGGCGGCGGGGCGGGGGGGGGGGGGGGGGGGGGGGGGGGGGGGGGGGGGGGGGGGGGGGGGTGGA
>MU388349.1:0-79691 GCA_022578535.1 Jackrogersella minutella
AACAGTGGAACCAGCTGAGCCACATTTGGTGGCCACCGGTGGCCACCAAAGGTGGTTTCGGTGGATTGCGTTGCAGGTTGCGCAATATAAAAAAAATCCTATATGGGTTGCGTTGCAAGCGTGGTGGCCACCATTTGGTTGCCACGGCGTTGCAGTGGTGGCGTTACTTGCCAGCCTGTCTGTACTCTAGTTTTGAAGAAGGAAAGCTTGATTAGAAGACCACCCTGGTTACTCACCAGAGCCTTGCGGCAGCTTAGCTCGATTCCCCTGATTATTATGCGTGTATGTATTGTTGAGCCAACAGATAATGTGATCGCCCTCTATCAATAGACGGGCAATTCCAGAACCTAACTCAAAGACTAAATGGCACTTGTATCCATATTAGTATATACCTAGTATTATGCCTACTGAAGCGAATGGAAATCTAGCATGAGGCATCTATTTCGATAGCTGCAATGTATACTTGGGTATATCTGGAGGAGAAAGGAAACCATACTAATCGGATGAATCAGTCAGACATTTCGAATTGAAGACATTGTAATTTTCCATTTATCATAAAAGAGTCAGGTTACATGATTATCGTGAAAGACAAAATACCAATAGAACTCAACTTGATGATTAGATCCAACAAGCAGCAACAGTACGAAAATGTCCAAGCTACTGCGTACAGAGAGCCCTATTTTCCACACTAGGGAGGTAATGCAAGTCCCGTGAATCCACGACGCGAAGCGCTCAGAGAACTCGGAACCACCTGTACAATAAACCTATCATAAGCTGTGCCACGCGGCATACATGTATGTAGTCCTAATAACCACAACGTAAACCCTTCCCCGAGTCCCTGAGAAGATCCACCAACATACGTATTATCCCGGATTCCGATCCTTGGCCCCCGGGTCCTGGTCTGATACGCAATCCGTCTGAGCGTGCCGGTAACCAAAGAATTCTAGAATGCTTAAATCCGAGTTGCCTGTGTTATTTTTCTCCCGGCCCACAGGCGCCCGGGGGGTTGTTCGCTCACAGACAATCCACTTTAAGGCGACACGGCGTCTAGTCGTTCCTGACTAACCAGCTAACCTAACCAGCAAGACGCGCTAGCAGCAAAAGCCTAACGGAGCAGGGCCGATCTCAATACATGGTATAGGATCTTGATAGGGGATAGGGGCCAGAATACGAGATGTGCGAAATCTCGATAACTTCCATGTCAACAACAACAATTTCAGAATATTAAAAGTTTCGATATAAAAAAAAACTTAAAAAAAGAAAGTTGCTGTAAATAGCAACAAGGAAGGCTCTCCTTTAGATTACTTTTCGATACAAAGTATTTGTCTTGCTCCAGGTAGAGCATACTGTTTTTTGTACAAATCTTTCTGTATCGTGATACATATTATTAAGTAGGTTAGGTATCATAATTGTCCACTCGCTGCCGCTCTAGAACGCTGTGCGATCTACTGCTAGTAGCCACAAAAACATCCGCTAGTCAAAATCGGCCAAAAAAAAACCCACAAAGTGCCCACCCTCTTTTTTTTTCCCTGGACCAACTGCCGATTTAAACGGTTTCGCGCGCCGTCTTGGCGCGAGCCTCTCGTCCCTTCTCAGACCAGGGGAAGTGGAAGACAGGGACGATGAAGAATGAGTTGCTGCGTTTAAGTTAGCTTTCAATGTTTGATAAAATAAAAAAAATATAGAAATTATATTTTATATAGAATATTAGGCAAATGAATATATAGGAACGAACCTAGAATCAGCGATACCAGCAAACGCATTGTACCAAGCCAAAAACGCGGCGAGTAGACCAAATCCACCACCGGCCTGAGCGAGCTTCTTGCTCGCGGCAGCCGCGCCGTTGGACCCGGCGAATTCGCCGCAGGCCAGCATGAGGAAAGCCATATCCAGAGTCAAGAACAGCAGGAAGAACATCACGGTCGATCGCAGCGTGCACAGCAGTAGCAGGAAGGTGAAGATGAACCAGCCAGTCAGGAAGAAACCTAGTACGGAGGCTTTGTCGGCCGCTGAGGTATATTCACCCAAAACGTTGAAGCCCGGGGTCAGGACGATGGCGTACGAGATCCAGAAACCGCCGTAAGAGGATAGAGCCGTAGCACCGAAAGTGTTACCAACTGCCATCTCCCTATTAAATTGGTTAGTAGCTGTATTGCAATGCCGTTGGAATTACTGAAAGGTTGACCGGAGCATTGCGTCTCGGAACCTCCCTCTCTTCTTCTCTCGAAACTTACCACATGCCGGCTAGCAGCTGGACTAAACCGCCATAGCCGAAAGCCAGAGACAAAGCGATGTTCGGTTCGGTGATGTTTCGCGCGTTAACGTTGATCAGAGATAGGACGAAAGTGGTCAGGGCGAAAGCTGACAGACCGAGCGGCGCGGGATTAGCGAACTTGCGGTGCTCGACGGGCTTGTATAGCCCGGGCTGGAATTCCCCTCCGAAGGCAGGCAATCGGGCATCCGGGCCGGAGTGAGCGTGGTACAATGGGTTACCGCCATAGTCGTAGCGCTGAGTGGTATTGGCGCCGTTGAGCTGGGCGCCGGTTGTGGCAGCAGCACCACCGTCAGGACCAATTTCCTTCTCGGTGGCGGGCGCCTGGTGAAGGTCGTTTTCAGCCATTGTTGTTAGAGCTGTGAGACTACCAATCCTAATCTACCACTCTTTCGTTCGTTGCTGACGTGAGTGTTAATTGGTTTATGGTGGAGCCTACTACTTGAAAGTTTCGTTGACCACGACTAACGAAAAGCAAAAAGAGAATCCCGAGAGTGAGAATGGGATTGACGGGGGGGGAGAGACTCGATGGTTTAAGTAAGTAAGACAACCAACAGAGGGATAGGGATATTAAGCAATGGGGAATTTCGTCTGGGGGGAAGAAATGGGGGTACGGAGAAATGATAATAGAATAGACTAGCTTCTGTACTATGTAGGGGTCTGGTAAGGATCTGGCAAGGATCTGACAGTCTGGTAGGGATCTGTAGGGTTGGTAGTACGGTCCTTACCGTATGCAAAGCCAGCAAGTGGGGAAGAGCCAGTAGAGCCACATAAGCAAGGAAAGAGACTGGGGGGGACACAGGGAGAAGCAGGGGTTTTTATTTCCATATTCTCCACCTTGTCATCAAATTGGTACAAGCTTGTCTTTTTTTGTATGTTGCTCTCTGGGGTGTCTGGGTGTCTCTTTCATCAAATGTGTGATCACCGATTGGTAGGCTGTCCGGGGTAAAGCTACCCCAGTAAATTGCATCACCCCAATAGCTTTGTTAGTTACCAAAAGACGGGGTTACATCCGAATACCTATTTTTTTATGTACGGTACTACTACTAATACCTACATACTAATAGATGAGATGTTGTTGGATGAAGGAAGATGTTTTTCCACATGGGGGTATTTGATTAGGTAATACCTAATCTTTTCCAGTGTAGCAGGGCAGTTCCCCTCCCGACCCAGACCAGTGCAAATCTTTGACAACCTAGAATACTAAGTGATAGATTCTAGATTACGTCTGCGGTTCACGTGGTTGAAAATTAACATCTACATACTAGGTAGTTAGTAATTCAATGTGTTCCGATGTTCCGCCTTGCCGGGAACCCCCAGCTCTAGTGTTGTGCAGGTCGTTTTGAATCAGGTGGCCTTAACGCTAAAAAAGGAGGATTCGGCATTCTAGAAGTAGAAAGTGATCGCTTATGTGCGGGCTCTGGCTTACCCTTTACTGGCAAACGGCCCGGTACATAATAAAGTTGAAAGATGTTTAAAATTGGTGTTTAAGCTAGCGGTAGTTATGTACCTAGGCTGTGTACAATACAAGGTATTGTTAGGTACCTATTATGCATTGGCACAGGGAGGCTACGAGATATCTAGACCCGGACGGATGGTTTGAATTTTCTCGAATGTGGTTTGCTTATTCGAAAATTCTCAACCCCTGCTAGATTACCATCGTTCTCGAATTACCTTTATGATACCTAGGTACTACTGCATAGTATATGCATCTAGTGCTGCTTCCCTGCTGCACCGGGGAAAAGGGACGATATTCCAAGCTCATTTTAATTTTCGTGAGGTAATCCGTCGAATCCGCCGAGAGGAGGCTCTTGGCTATTTGGGTAGGATAATTCCATAACTCTGGGGGAGACAATTGAAGTTTACCTATTGTCTGCCAGTATGCATTGAGAGAAATATGATATACTATGTAGTTTTCACACAAAGATAGGGGTTAGCTTCTAACCAAACAGATATGAATCAAACGCGCCTTGCATATACGTAGTACCTAATGAGCGGACGATATCTGTCATTCGACTAGTGTAGATGAAAAAGGAGGTACGGTGCGACACGATGCAACAACTCATGGGGGGTAACACCATAATTGAAAAGTTCCAAGGTTACTAGTACCTAGGACGGAGCCGCATATCATCAAAGCGCGTTATGTTGGTGTTGGTGTTGGTGTTGGAGTTGGAGTTGAGATTGATTACATGACGTTTATATAAAGCAGTAGGGGGGGGATATATAGGTATTCAATCAAACATCTCTACGATGAAAGTCTTCGCTGTTGTATGTAACTGTGATTGTGACTGTGATACTGGCAGGTTGACTACCTAGGCAGGCTCAATATCCATGACTCTCTACCACCGTTACAAGCTGCGGAAATATGGGTGTATGCTTACACGTACTGCATAATTGTCATTGAGTCGCACAGCTTGTTGGTGTAAGGCGTCTTGCACATGCATACTCAATAGTTTACGACATCCGGATTGGTTATTGTTCCTATCTAGGCTTGAATGTCAACATCATCGCACCCAATATATCCGTTTTTAAATTCATCCTATGCAACTTATCGTGTTCCGGTAGCAATTGTGTAATTTGAATCAAATTAGCATTATCCCTTCGCTGACGTGATAAAACCCCGGGACGTTTCTTCCTTCTCTCTTTACCGTTTTAATATCTATGCCCATGGGATATCTGTGATCATGGTCAAGTTGCAATGTCTCACGGATTCCCAAGGCCGCCGAGGCACCGAGGATGAAGACTCGTGATATTTTTTGCCCCTTTGGTGCGCTTTACTGCCGCACTCCAACAAAGACTTTAGGACCCTTATAGGTAGGTAGGTAGGTAGGTAGGTAGGTAGGTAGGTAGGTACCAACAGCCCTAACTGTCCAATCACCTTGAACAGCTAGACGCGCTATAAATTTACCGTCCTATTAGGGCAACCAGTACATCTGTAAGTCGGGTGTTAAGTAGGAACTCCACGATCTGGGCTCATTATTTTAGTCAAGATGTTAGAGTCGCCATTGATAAATTCTTTCGGTTGTGGGGAGCTTAGGAATTGGCATCATACTAGGTATGTACGTTCCCATGGTACTGTTTACTTAACACATGATAAATACCAGCTTACGAATGAACTCGGCTCGCTGTCCCCCACACACAGAGCGGGGGAAGCATAGCTAGAGTTTCTATACGTGTGCATGGTACGCAGTATGCAGACATTGTACTGCATAGAGGTCTTTCCCCTCATTCTTCCTCCACCATCGTGATCTCCAAGATCACCAAGAACCTCACCCAAGACATAAGTCATTGTCAATAGCGTCCTTTCACCGCCTTAGCACGGTTTCTCGTTGAGGGGCTGTAAGCTACTCTTTTAGTCATTTGACTTTTAATAAGACCGTTCCCTTCGAGCGAGCGATAGACCTACATATCTTAACTCAAAGGATTTCAACATCATCTGATCTTAACCTTAATCATCTGAGTACCGCAACTGTTCAGCTGTTCTGGATATTTTGAGGCTTGGCCAAGACTTGGCCATTCGTTACCCCGGATTGTCTTTACCCCACAATCCCACGGAACTGAGGAAGCTGAGGAGAAATGCGCGATTGTATATCTGTAATCGTTGTATCTTTTGTTCGCTTGCCGAGGTTGCTGTGAATGTTTAAATCCTTTGTACACTTTTGAGTTGCCAGAATATCTCAATGTCTTGAGAAGTAGTAAGTTAGAATAGGGGGAGGAGGGGAAGAATTGATATTGTACTATCGGGAAACTCGTAGTATAAATCGTTTAATGCAATTCTCGGATATTACAGAGTAACATCTGGAGAAATTCCAAATTTATGCCCTTGTTTCCCCGGTCTGCCCGGTTCAATAGTCCACCGTCCCATGAATATTTACAGATTTATTAACTAAACCCATCGATCTCGACTATGATAATAATAATAATAATAGGTACACTATATAACCCCTTGTAGCCTTCGAGGCTCAATGTATAAAACCCATCAACTAACAATAAGATCTACTACTTCCATCTACTATGTAGAATTTGGTAATGAGGAAGTGCTGATAAACATTGCTAATTACCTAGGTAGTAATGAATTCCACACTGTTCACTAGGTTCTACGTTATGAAGATCCTAGGTTATATCTAATTGACTTCTTTTCATAGAACGGCAATTTAGTTCTCGATTGCCAGTCATGGTCGAAATATCGGTTTACTCAAACAACAGGACACTACTAACCCATACGTTCAGCACGTAAGCAAACAAGTAAGGATCAGCCAATCTCTCTTTGACGACACAATTCGCACATACAATGCCATCGTCAAACGCCTCCAACGGCGAGTCGTTCTACAAGATACACGTGGCTTGAGCCTCACCTCTCTCTCCGTCACAGGTGAAACTGAATCCGAAACCTCAGGCGGTTGCATTAGTAATGAAAGGGGGAAACACGTCTAATGTTAGTCCAACCCCCCAAAACCAGGGAGGTATACCAGAACCTCACCACCGGGTCTCCCAGACGCGAATCGTGTATGCAGGCTCCCACCGCCGGTCGCCCACAGACGATGTGATACAGCATTAGCGCTCTGCAGAACATTCGGGCCCTACGGTCGTTCTATTGGAACGCTTTACGGACGGAGACAGGCGCCCCTCGAGGGAACAGACGACGGAAGCCAGCGTAATTCGTGTCGAGACCCCTGACGTGATGCGTACCTATGCAATGGAAGGATCAGGGAATGCCCTGGGACGAATTTTTTTTTTAACTGGCTATGCCGTTAGGTCGCGAGCTATCCCGACACTTGCCTAGCTTCACATGTCAGCATTCACGCTTCGCGTCGCGCATTCATCCCGGGTGTCCCCTCAGACTCCCGAGGAGAGAATCATGGTTCGTACTGCTCGGGATGGAATGATGATTGGCAGTGCGAATGCTTAATTTCCGTGAACGATGGGCCCAGACGCGGGAACTTGTGTGCTTTGGTTAATATTTGAGGCTCTATTTGAGACTTGTTTTTTTGAACTGTCCAGATAGACGTTCATGTATATGTATATATATAAATGTATAATATGACTCCATGAAACACTGGGTCGTAGGTTTCCAGCATTCCAACTTAGAAGGTAAGGAGATAAGAAGAATCACAACCCTGTTTATTTGGAAACCTCTGGGATATCGTCATTTAAGCATTCAGGTCTAGACTCTTCTCACTAGGATTTGGCTGCGAGATATGGGTTGCCGATCTTACCGAAGATTACTTTACCCACGGGACAGAATGCTAGCCGTGCCTGAATCTTGGGGTTTCCTAGAAATTTGGCTACGTTGTCATGAAGTTTGTAGCTAAATGCATGATAAAATCTGCCGGTTAAATTCTTGTTGCACCTAGTAGGTTGCCCACTCCCATAGCTAAGACTAAGAAACTTGCGAATGTACTGCACATGCCGTCACCGTCGTGTAATCAAATTCATATTTGCTCAAAGTAGCCAGGGGCGTCTCATTGTAGGTATAGGTATACCTAGGTACACACCTAGATACTTCGTACTGACAGGGTAATACCATCATAACCATACTCTCGCCGCCCGATAGACCTAGACAGGCTAGCGTTAAGAACATGTACCGAGAGCTCATAAGAAGGGAGTTATTAAAGGTGAAGTCGCCAGATCATCAACCTACTTTTCCAAGTATTCCCCTGGCATCTTCGAATAAGCGATAGCTAAAGCGTCAAAAACTGGTCCACTAGCGAATCAATCACCCATGGCTAGGGACGCGAGCGATGCTACACCCTCGGGCTCTATCGAATTCCAAGAAATCTTGATCTTCCCAGTCGTCAACTATCAACATTCGCCGCAATAGACAAGGCTCAATCCATGCTAACATCCTCCTGGTACGAGTCCCCTCCAGATTCGTTCATATCCGGCATCCAGCCGCGCGGTCTCTCGTTCCCTCTCACCGTGATGCCGTATCCAACCCTCTCTACCTTGTGCACCTGCTCGATCATGATGCTGAGCTTCTTGGCGTAGGTACCCGGCTTGCCGCCCAGGGGCGGGCCGATCTGTAGCGTGGAGCTGACGTCCTGCATGTCGGTGAGAATCGTGCGGCCGCTAGACCTGTCACCCTCCTTAGCGTCCCGCCCCGGCATGCTCCCGCTCAGCGCCGTGACGGCGGTGGCGAAGCGCATCATCTCGCCCGTGAGGTCGAACACGCCGAACACGTAGTCTGAGGGCGTGAGAGCGATGTTGGCCGGAAGCGCGGCTTGCGCCTCCTCATATGTGATCAGGGTCTGATGCTGCAGGTAGTGCGCGAATGAGATGGCTTCGACGAATTCTTCTAGGCAATATAGAGGATAGCGGTAGCGGTTCATACCGGTCACGTCCCCTTCAATCGTAGCTAGATGACCCGCGATTTCTTTTAGTCGTTCGTCAGCTTCAGCTTTGATGCGAGCTGGAAGTGGCTCGTTGAGCTTGCGGACACTGAAGATTATGAACCATGAGTGAAGCATTCATAAGCAACAAGAATGAATAGTTTACCGTTGTAATGCGAATATACTATTGCAGCGTTAGAAACCAGCTTTGAAGCGATGAATAATGACCCGTGACAGTAAAATCTCACATCTTCTTGCTAAGTGCTGTAACATCTCTCGAGACCTTTCCAATTCTCATGCGACGGTCATGATGCTCATCCAGTTCATCTCGGAAAGACTCGAATATGGATGTATAAGCGTTCCGAGGCATATCTTTAACTGTCTTGTTATCCATCACTTTTTCTTTACCTTGGTAGTCCCTTTTTACGCCCATGTTACGAGTTCGGGATTGTAGACCATCTCCTCCTTCAGGCATGTTTGAGGTTATATTGTATTATGTGTTGTGTTGTGTTATGTTATGTTATGACGGTGGTCCAATGTCATTTTGTCATTTCTCCAATGAGTTTTTAACTCTGGCAGCGTGCCGATTGCCAGCAGCTGTTGCCGGCATCCATCCGTAGGTTTAGCCGAATAATTACCGGTATTCATAACAACAGAAGCACGTGCACGTGTCTTGAATCTCATATATACAACTATCACATCACATGTCATCGCGAAAGTTGCATTTACTTAAAGACATAATTTGATGAGCGACTTATGGGTATATACAGGCCATGTTTTCATCTGATGCGTGTTTGAAATTTACGCCGCGGATCGACTCTTAAACAGTGTCCGGCAACTCTCATCGTACTCTTATAAGTGCTGGTCGCTTGCTTTCTTGTCTAGTCGAACGAGAGTAGACCCTCGTTGGAACAACTCCGCATTATATTTACGGCTAGTAGCAACCAACCCTGGTCCGAGAAAAGAAAAGAAATGGCTTCCCAGCTCACATCTCTCATATCGCGGCCTCTCCCGCTCTTCGCAGCCGCAGCCCTCCTCCGCGCCGGGATGCTCCTCTACGGGCTATGGCAAGACGCAAACTCGCCCTTCAAGTACACCGACATCGACTACCTGGTGTTCACCGACGCCGCGCGGTTCACCTTCGCCTCCGCGTCGGCCTCGCCATACACGCGCGAGACCTACCGGTACACGCCTCTGCTGGCCTGGCTGCTGTACCCGACCACCTGGCCGGGCAACTTCTGGTTCTCGTCCGGCAAGGCCCTGTTCGCTGCCGCGGACCTGCTGGCGGGGTATCTAATCGTCCTGGTGCTGCGGGGACCGTACCTGCGCATGCCGGTGGACCGCGCGTGCCGGTACGCGAGCATTTGGCTGCTGAACCCCATGGTGGCTACCATCAGCACGAGAGGGAGCTCCGAGGGCTTGCTAGGCGTGTTGGTCATGGCCTTGCTATGGGCCGTCCTGGAGAAGCGAATCACGCTTGCGGGCCTACTGCTGGGACTCGGTGTTCACTTCAAGATCTACCCGTTTATTTACGCGCCTGCGATCGTGTGGTGGATGGACGCGGAGCGCATGGGCGGGAAAACCGAGGTGAAGGGTCGCAAAGGGAAAGGGAGTCAGAATACTGACCAAGCTGCGAGCGTGTTGGAACATGTCGTGGCATTTGCCACGTCGGAACGCATTACACTTACACTTGTCAGCCTGACTACGTTTCTGGGCCTGAACCTTGCTATGTACGCTCTGTATGGGACGCCGTTTCTCACGCACACGTTTCTCCACCATGTCACCCGGATCGATCACCGCCACAACTTCAGCCCGTATAACATTCTACTATATCTTACCTCCGCGCACCCGAGCACCGCTCCGCTAAAGATCGAGTCGGTAGCATTTATACCGCAGCTGCTGTTATCGACAGTCTTCATCCCCGCCGTCGGGGCTAAAAGGGACCTACCGACTACGATGTTAGCGCAGACCTTCGCCTTCGTGACGTTCAATAAGGTCTGCACAAGCCAGGTATGATATTTCCTCTTCCATCCTCCTCTCAAGCCCCTAAACTAGACACAAGATGAATCTCAACCCCTCTAACATCATCCAAACAATAGTACTTCCTCTGGTACATGGTCTTCCTGCCACTCTATTTGCCCAACTCCTCGCTCCTCCGGAGCCCGCGCCTGGGCCTATCCGCCCTCGCCTTCTGGGTTGCGACGCAGGGGCTGTGGCTGCAGCAGGGCTACAATCTCGAGTTTCTCGGCCTTAGCACGTTCGTGCCGGGCTTGTGGGTGGCTTCCCTAGCCTTTTTCTCAGTTAATTGCTGGATCTTGGGTTTGATTATCGGTGATCTAGGGATTAGTCCCGAGCACGAGAAAGAGAGTTGAAGGAAAGTGGTTTATTGTGATGAGTACGTGTTATACATAAGGAGCTCCTTATATCAGGATCGGGTTCATGGGAAGATGTGAATATATTGTAGTTCTATGAATCAACTGGCTGATAGGATACGCGGATGTAAGAATATTGTACCTATATAATAATGTACAAAGGGAAAGAGGTAACGCTAGTCAACATTTGGGATTTATCCTAGAGGACATACACGAGGTCTTCTTTAACGAGGTTTTTGAATCATAGTTAAAACTTTAGGGATTTAATGAAAGTATTCGAGACGATACGAAAGTAAAATCATCATATTGTCTATATGAAAATTGGAGACGATGTCTCAAGGCAGCTTTCTACACATCCAGACTTAGTATTTACGTACCTTGAAATTGTAAGACCTTTTTGATCTTAGTTCTAGCATTCACCTTTAATGCCACGTACGTTGAAACCGACAGGCTTCATGCAATCAATATTTATTTCCGCGACTGTATGCTACACCCCGACCATGTAGTAGACATTCATTACAGTATTAGAATGGACGAATGAAACTCGGTGCGCCGGTCGATGGAGAAAAAAAAAAGCGAACCAATAACTGCAGTGGGTATTATTCGCCTCCCGAGAGTCAATCCTGTTCTTCCTCTCCTGAAGAACCAACCTGCAAGTTCCAAGTAAACCGTCCTTTTCATGCTATCTATCAACAATGTGAACAGCATACCTTGCCTTGCAAAAACCTGTTGCTGCCGGTTTCCACATGAACTCCGCGTAAAAGGACCCTTTCTAAGTACTTAATCAATTGCCATCTCCCCTGCGCCTGACATAAAAGGGAATTGGTGTACCTCGAGAGGTCATGCATGGTAGAGAAGAAAATATCATCCCCCGCCATTCGTATCGTCAACGTTTATTGATTTACCGGGTGATGAGGATATCGAAGATATCGAGGGTTATATAATTGTAATGCCGCTAGAGAGCATGGCGTAGTTGGCCAATTTGAGGGACAACACTCTTGATTTTGGGAAGTCGGGGTTAATAACCAGACGGCCTTCCTTGTTGTAGCCGACCTCCCCAAAACTCTCCACCATCTCTTCGAAACGGATATCAGGACGGACGCGGTTGATCTCCGCCACGATCTCGTCACTCCAAACTCCGGAGCACCAGCCATCTCTGATCATAAAGTAAGGATTCAGAGGCGGGACAGGCGAGTCTAATAACAACCTGTTAGCATGGAAAGTCTAGGACTAGGAACGGAATTGAAGTACGTACCAAGATCGACGTATCGGATTCGTAATAGTTCCACGGACTTGAGGCGTTCCAAGGCTCGGATACCACCCAGTACTAATTTCTCAAAAGCCGTGATGAAATGCATGTCGGTAATGCCCGAACCCGACTCGTTCCATTGGGCATTCTGTCGACAACAGTTCTTGACAGTGAGGTCAATGGTCTTTAGTCGAGTGGTGCGAGGGTTCGAATATCTTGCAAGCACGTCGAAGAAGCCATGGCAGACACGCCCAGTGTAGGAAAGGTGTTCGAGATTACATGCAGCCTTGGCCATTTTCTCGCACCAATGAAGTTGTTCACAGACCTTGGCATAGTAAGGTGGGCAAGCCATTTCTCTGCGATAGTCACACTCAAGGCAGAGATTGAGACTAGTAATTTTTGGATCGAGACACTCGAGCGTGCTCGCCATACTAAGGTAGCTCTTAGACTTGGGCTTAGCATAAGTGCCATGCCACTCCTCTAGATTCGGCAATGCGCGCGAGATGACCTCCCAATCCTTAGGCTGACGAATTATGTTCCATTGGCCCTTCACAATCAGCGTCCGAATCGATTGGATTTCAGGCATGTCTCGAGTGACCCATGCAGGACTAGCGAAGCTGAATTTCACTCGTGGGGCTTTCTTCCTCTCCCCACCTTCAAGCGTCATCACCCGTGCTTCGGGGAACTGCATGCTGACGAGGTAGAAAACTTCTTCCAATGTCGAGTTGTCGGTTGGTAGCGCATAGGTCGCGCTAGCAATACCTTCAGGAGACACGGTCGGCAGCGCAAGCGAGGTATCGCCCGGAACAGTCGAATGGAACTTGGGCTGGAAGACCGGGAACCAAATCTCGATATGCTTCACGTACGTTCGAAGGTGAGGGTGGTCCACGAAGAATGCCATGACATCATTGCTGCAATGTACTGTTGCTTTTAGCTTGATATGTCGGTAAAGTCGTTGTTGGATCAGATCCCTCCATAAGGGGCACATCAGGGCTAAATTGGATAATTCCTTTCTCCTCGAATGTCGCAAGGCGGTGCTCCAACTTCGGGCATTGACACTTGGAATGTTGAGCGAGCTCGGGGATGTTGTGGAGACTCGATACCCGAATATGTGGTCAAGAATGCATTCGTGAATCTCGGCAGGTAGTTGAGCTAACGTTAGAACCGGATTTTGTTCGACGACTACCGGTGTAGAGACCGGGCTTGTAACCATGCAATCGTCAGATCCGAAGCAGTCCGGTTGGCAGGTTAAACAGCGGATATCGGTTTGGCCTTGTTGGGCATTGGGAAACGGGGTGCTGCTAGGGCGGGTCGGAGGTACGAAATCATTCGGTTTGGGCTGTTCGAGAGGCGGACTTGCCGGGCCTGGCGTGACAGGTGTGGATGTTGTAGTCATGATGGCGGCCAACTCAACAGTTGCAGTGCCCTCGTCTTCATCGTCATCTCCATTCCGGTCAATGGACATCTCTCGCTGTATGTAAGGTTCTCTTGGGAGATGAAGACTCTGTGGGTGAGGCTCGAAGTTATGCCCAACACCGGCATCCCCATTGTGAAAGGCGGCAGACTCCCTGGCGGCTACCATAACCATCTTGACTTCCAAATCAGGTTGAATATACTAGGATATAGGAATGTTCATGACAGTTAGAGTCTGCCAAGGAACAACCAGCTACCTAGAAATCGGCCTTGGGATTCGGGATTGATTTTAGTAAACCTAGCAATGCCTATGGTAGATGGCGCCCTCGAAGAGAAAAGATGAGTATTGTAAGGGAATATAACGATTGTTATGCAGAGTAGCAGTCGGTTGGGGAAAAGAAGTAGTAGCGTATGAAGTAGCTGACTGAGGACACAAAATGACGGCGATAAGAACAAGCTGAGGAGTTTGTTAGAGTATGTAATAGCAGGTCTCGCCTAAGAGACACTTCAAGAAGAAGTCTAGTGGTCGCGTGCCTGTGACGTGTGACGTCGGGGGGGAGCCGATATGATTGAAATTGGATCGAGATGATTCGATGGTCGGGGGAAAGGGAAAATGTCGAAGAAGTCGTATGGTGAAAATGGTGGAAATGGTATGGTATGGATACGGTATAGCGGTTGGGCGTTGGTGTTATTCTGGTATGATACAAATTGAATTCGGAATCGGATTCATTCGAAGTTCATGAAAGTCTTTTATTTAGAAGGCAGCGATGACGAAGTTTACGGGTGGAAGCGAAATGGATTGGGGGGGGTTCAATATGCAACCAACAAGTCACGAGAGTTGTCGAATTTGAGATGATGCAAAAAAATAAATGGGCGTTGTAGCGGTTGTAGTTGGTGGTAGTTGGTATGTGGTGGACGTGGACGTGGACATTGCATTTTCATTGTATTTGCCGGGGAGGGGACTTTTTACATTGACCTGCTAAGTAAATTTACATGCCGGGGTACCAACGGTACTGGTACTAAATGGAAAGTATATCCAATATCTGGGCAGTAGCGCCTGCTTATCCATGACAACGCATACCTACAGTGCCATACACTCTCGTCCCAATCTAACATTAGGGATGTGCTACCTCAATCTTTTTTATTTGATTTTTTTTTTCCCTTCCTTCCTTCTTTCTTACCAACTATTAAAAATTAAAATAAGCGAAATTCCCGGATCTTGAAAACTCATGTTCAACTTGCTCCGTTTTTCTTCTTTTTTCTTTTTCGCAATAAAAATATATCTATATTACACAATACCTCTTGGTATATTTATTAGGTACTTTATGTTCTTATCTTACCTATTTCCTAATCCATACTTATAAACATCTCATACACTTCGAAATGTTAATGCATCATATTGTTACCAATCAGCTATAAGTACCTGCGTTCTATATAAATCTCTCGATACCGTTACGGAACTTGATCTACCTAATCGTGCATTAGGAGGTTGATTCAATGTACTTCATGTACAGCTACTTGAGCCACAGATCTTCATGCAACCTCACTAAGAAATGGACATCCACTTACCTTGTAATCGCCTGTCATTCGGGTAGATTAGCACAGCCACCTCGTGGTATCAACGTCTAACCTACGTGTACGAAGCATACATGTTGCTTCCAGGTCTGTTGGCTCATGCTGGCGCCTGTTATTAAGCTTTGTGTGGACTACATACTTGCAGCAGATCGTCATTCGATGGCTTGGCCAAGGAGCCCCCCGGCGTAGCGTCTCTGAGTGGGTATATATATATATATATATATATATATCTGGATTGCTTGCATGACTGGCTGTCTTGCCTTTTGCGGCCTCATGTATTCTGCTTCATTTATTTGAAGGCTATACGTTATTTGGCTTGTCTAGAAGTTCTTCAGCAGATCGGCCTTTCACCAGCTCCGGCTTTCAGTTGAGTCGTAACGCTAGTTAGCATGACTTAGAGCAACTGACTTATGCCGAGGCAACACCTGTGAGCATAGTTTGCTACAGCCTTACGTGATCCCAATCTGTGAGCTAATTGAATTCTACATATGGAGGCTGGTTAAGTGAATGTGATGTTCTCGGCCTAAGACATGGTTTGATACCTATCAAATATCACCAAAATTAGATGAGCAGATTTCCCGTACTGCTGCTGGAATGTCAAGAGGCTGGCTGTCTGACATTCTTAAAGCTCTACCCGGAGTCTACGTTATGTAATGATGGGATGAAACGAGATGACTATGAAGTTGACAGTTGAACGAATATAATATGTATATACCGTCACATGTGATAAAAAGTTATGATAACTATTGGAACAAAGAGCTCATGTAGTCTGAAGATTAATTAATCTGGGATGATAAGATATACCTATATACATGCATGCATGATGAGGCGAGATATAAAAAAAGGACATTAAGGATTATTTAGTTTCTTGCCTAGAAACTGGAGGCTGAATTCTAGTAAAGACTAGACTACTTACTCACATTACTTGCCCTCTAGCAAATCACATGGCCAATCATTAGTAGATAAAGGCTCAACATACTTATAGTCATAGTTAGAAGATATCGTGACATTAACGCTTGGTTTATGAAGTTTCCCAGCTTCTAGTTCCGCTCAGTGGTTCCAAGCTGCTGGATGCGTGAGAGCCCGTATCAAACCCTTCGTATACTATTGATAGAGACAGAATACGTTAGGGATCGTGAGTATTGTCTTCTTTCCATTCAGCTATCCATAAATCTCCACATAACGTTGTTTCATGTGCATCTGGACAATGTCGAATGTTGATTTATTAAGATATTATCATTGAAATGCTTTGGACATTTATTTGATCGTAAGTTCAGGACTATTTTACATATTGATTGATAATAGTTGGACCCTTACTCGCGGGTAGCGGCTCAAACTCCCCACACGTGTACCAAATTCGTATTAGCTTACCTATATAGGTACCTAGGTACTTCCATTTCAAGTTTGTTGTTTCACTTGACCCAAACCATCAATATCAAAACTGACCAATGAGATGTCATAATCGTTGAAACGTCCCTCTGACGTGAAATTTACCTTTTGCTTAAAACGGCTTGACGCAATAATCCATAATACGTAGTCCCTTCAATTTGTTTCTTAATTGTGGGGCAATACCGGGCAATTACATACCTACCCCCCAATGTCCATTTTCATCACAAAGGCAGAACGAAAAAGGCTAAAGAATCATCATCATCATCCTATTAACATCAATCAACATCATCGTCCAAAATCATTTCACACCTATTCATATGTAAGTATCCTCCTTTGACACAGTATAAAGATTTATAATATTATAGTGTACAATCAAACAATGCTCATTCATTATTATCTATTACTTTGTAGCCTTAGATCTATCCGCTTAGACCATTTATCAGATCGTTAGGTAATTTCCCCGAGAGAATGACCTGCCTCATCAGTTGCCAAGGACATCAAGGAGCCGCAAGGTGGTTCCATGTTTAGCTCGGTGCTTGCTAGAGACATCTTCGAAGTACCACCGAACAACAACGGAGTTACATCCAGCTTAGGTACTGGATAGTCATGGTTCGGAGGATCATCAGCAAACTCCCTACAAGGGCTATTATTGTAAGCGTCTAGCAGCGATCATGACGTGCACACAAGTATGCATTCATATAACTGCCACCTCCGCCACAGCCATTTTCATGCGTCGTCGTCGAGGAAATGGCCGGCGCCTTGTGCTCCTCCCTTTCTCGACGCCAACCGCTCTGCTACTACTGCTGCTACTCTGTGATCTTCTGTAGGATCATCTGAGTTGTACAGATCCAGAGCACAACATCGAGCTCAGTTGCTATCCAATCCTTTGGGATCTGTAATGAGGATCAAGCTTTTGTACAGACCTTGCATGGTGGACTTTGCTTACGATACGTACCTAATGAGATTTGATTGAACGGATCTCAAGGCGGGCTTAACGATCTACCCTTAGCTGCCTTAGGTGCACTGACTACAATGCCGCACGCGATTTATTTTTATTAAGTCCTGCCTCGATCGTATCTGCTTGACCTGTCCCAAGGCCCCGTTTGGGATTCACGAACTGACGAGAGTACGCAGAGGCGCTCCAAACCCCTGTCTGTGGATCGACGCGGCGCTCCAGGGGCTAGCCGTTTGACTTGGCGGTACTTGGCGCCTATGATGATGCCCTATCCAACCGTCTACGAACTGGGGTTCTTTTTGGCGACCTACGAATTCATACTACCCAAACAAGCATCTCGAGCATCTTTCAAGCATTCTTCTATAGCTTCCTACACGTATTACTGACAAGAATACTAGCTGCCCCATGCTTAAGGGGTTGATCTTGATCGGGGTCTAAGGATGTACCATATGGGGGCTCAGTACCTTCTGCCGCTATGCAGCCGATTGATGATCTCTAGAATAAAATAAAAAAACATGTCCCTCCTCTTTAATACTATCCATCTTGCCGGGTCGTCATATTCTTCACTCTAGCCAGCCCTTCCCAGTTTTTTTCTGGTTTTTTTTTTCTTTAGAAGAATTTTCTTTTCTGAAAGACATAGGACATAGAGTGGACTCTGGAGGTGCATTTTTATTTGTCTTTGTTACTCAACCTGGACTCACCTCTACTCTGTTCCAATTCCTATTATTTGATTTCACTTCACTCACTTATACATTATTCCCAACACATCTTCGAATCAGGGATTCGCCTGTTATTATTTTTCTTCTTCTCCAGTTGACTGCCTAGAATAACATCAAATATTTTTGCGGTATTTTATCTTTCAGCAGCTCTTATTTCAGTTCTTCCATATATTTATCAGCACATTATATTCGATTTTCGAGCCTATCATTATTTTCCCATTAGTATTATTACACTCTCCAAATCACCCACGACTTGTCAGGTACAAAAGGGGGATATCTCATAAAATATCAACATGGCGCCAAGTCTCGCCGGTATCTTTACCTCCCTCCTCGCCCTAACTCCGCTGGGCACATTCGCGCACCCTGCGAATGTATGGCGACCTACCGCAGAGGCCGGGACAGCGCTAGGCCTCTTTGTCAGCAATCCAGATTCGACGAATGTGGTTCCTAACTCTTACATTGTGGTCTACCATAAGAATTCTACGGACGATGAAGTAAACGCACATCAAGCGTCCGTCAAGGTAGCCGTCAAGAAGCGTAATCTAGGCAAGCGAGGGCTGAGCGGCCAACTACTTTCTACGAAGGTTCGTACTTTTGCCATGTCAGGTTGGCGTGCTATGGCCCTAGATTCCGACGACCTTATGATGAATAAGATCAACAACATGGCCATGGTCAAGTATGTCGAGGCCAACACATACGTCACGGCTGCCGCTCTAAAGAATCAGATCAATGCTCCCACAGGTCTTGTTCGATTAAGTCATGCCGACGCTGGAGGATCGGGCTACGTCTTCGACGATTCGGCTGGCCAGGGTATCACAGCGTACATTGTGGACACAGGTATCATGGTTACGCATGAGGACTTTCAGGGACGGGCTACTATGGGTTTCAATGCCGTCGAGTCAGAAGAGGTACGATTCTAGCCTACCTATCATATCAATTCCCTTGTCGCGTCCCATGGCAAATCGAAAGATTTGATACCGAGGAATCTAAACTGACAACGTCATACAGGCCACGGATCTAAATGGACATGGCTCCCACGTCTCAGGCACGATCGGCGGTGCGACATTTGGAGTGGCTAAGAACGTGCAGTTGGTTGGCGTGAAGGTTCTAGACGCCAACGGAGGTGGCACCAACGCCGACGTGATCGACGGTCTCAACTTTGTTGCCTCTAACGCTACGAGAGGAAAGTCGGTCATGAATATGTCACTTGGCGGGCCCGCTTCCCAAGCCGTCAACGACGCTATTGAACGTCTCTTTTCGAATGGTGTTGTCCCCGTTGTTGCTGCCGGAAACGAAGCTCAGAATGCCTCCAATGTCTCTCCAGCGAGCAGCCCCAACGCCATCACTGTTGGTGCTATCGACCAAACTACTGACAGACGGGCAAGTTTCAGCAACTTCGGTCAAATTGTTGACGTATACGCCCCTGGCGTAAACGTGGAGAGCGTTGGTATTACGAACAACACCGCAAGCGAGGTTTTGAGCGGTACTTCCATGGGTATGTTCTCCCACAGTGGGCACTATAAGTGTATGAAGGCGTAGCTAACTAATACTGCAGCCTCACCTCATATCGCCGGTTTGGCAGCCTACCTCATGGCCCTCGAGAACATTACGGATGCTACAGCGGTTTCGAATCGTATTAAGACACTGGGCACTGCTTCGGGTTCGGGTGTCCAACGAAACGCCAGAGGCACTACCAATGTCATCGCCAACAACGGTAACCTATGATTAAATGCGTGACGATATGATCATACGATAATAGGTTATGCTTTACTATTCGGCCGACTGGGAAAATATTGTCATCATCGACGCCGTTCACTACAGATAAATCGTTACCCTAAGACACATTAACATTAGCATGATGGCAAAGCATCAAATATTCAATATCGCAACGAATTTGGAGGAAAAACGAAGATCGGTCCTTCTTATTCATAACGGAGACGATCACGAGCAAGGATTGACGAGAGAGGAGAAACGTGCACTAGATATTATTATACAGGCGTTGATCGATCATAGTTAAGACCTACGGGCGAAATAGCAGTCCGAGCAAGCATCAGCGTTTTATTATTACTATTATGTATATTTTGAGAAGGTAGATTTCTACCGAGTACATATTGAATTCAGCGATACCATTGACCAATTCAAACACATGAACTTCCTACAGCTGACAAATACTACGGTTTGTAACTGTCTTTCCTGAGGTATCATGGAATATGCCATATATGGGGGTCGGTGGATGTATTTGGATGCTAAGGCTTTAGAGAAGACCTCTGCAGGCCGGACCGAGTAGATCTTACATGTGCTAGTTTAACGGTAAATATATCCAACAAACGGAGGCCTCTTCGGTCGGTCTATGACTACCTTAGTAATATTGCGAACGATCTGGGAAAACCCAGGAGAGTAAGAGTGGGCAAGAAATGGAGATCCGTAAGCAGTCGGGCGGATGTAGCCAAATCCCGTCCCGGCTTCACTACAATATGAACACGACGCACTCTGGCTGGTCATACAAACATAATTCTCGAACAATCTCAAGGGTTACGCAATACGGCGTGGGACTTGAGACAAGAGATCGAAGCCAAGATCACAAGCATGCGCCGAGCCCGTTTCTAGAGGTGAAACGGATCTTGGCGGGAAAAAGCCGCGAAAGCCTTTTTGACCCCGTTGTATAGTACACACACACACACATACATACATACATACATACATACATACGTACCTATCCTAACGCCAGAAGTCTCGAATGCGGCGTCGTTAGGTCGTTTGGTTTGGTCTCTTGTACTATGTAAGCCGCATATTTCGTATTACTAGGCGATTAGTAGGGTTTTTTGAAGACTTCGAAACTGCAGGTCCCAGGTACGAGGTAAGACAGGTACACAGAGACGCCGTGGCGGCAAAGAAACGCGAGACGCCGGCTTTCGCCATCATCGATGGCGTCGTGTAGCAAGGCTCTAAAACACGGGCGATGGTAAGAATTTGACGTCGCTATCGACCGATTGGGCTATAGCTTCCTTCGGCGGAAAACGTGGCTTGGGTAAGGCCCGGCCCGAGAAGCCGATGTTCTGTATACTCTCCTGGGTGTTTTTTTTCTTCTTCTCTTCCCCATTCGGCGCTTTGGACGACATATCACGAAGGTCTCTGCTTGAAGTTCTTCAGCGTCGGCCTTCCCGAGTGAGTACGTCTCGAAGAACTCTGTTAGCTGTGTCGAATAACTCCCTTTATTCTTATAAGATGCCATTGTCCGTATTTCGTCTTACTGTCACGCATAAGGGATATAATGTAATATTCGAGTTAATCCTTCTTGTCTGGCTCGTCGAATTGCGAAGCGTGGGCTTTAGGAATTCCTGGTCATAGGGGAGGCAACTTAACTAAGTAGACGTATTCCCTTTGCTCAGGCTAGGAGTCTTGATACCAACGAATTGTCTGAGTGGCGACTGGTGCTGCGTATTGGACAGTCGGTACAGGCCAGGTAAACGAGTAGTATATGCTGTATCTTTGTGGCGGACCAGTTTAGGTCTATAAACAGCAAAGATAATATGTTGCTTGTTCTTCATCGAGCTTACCAGTGGACACGAAAAATAATTCTGCTCCCGAGTTCCTGGAGCTCTATACTGCTGTGTGGAGTATAATACTGATCTACCACTAAGGCAACTTCACTGATACTTGGATAGCCTTATCGAGAACATCCCTAGGTAGGCAGATGAACTCAGTCCTTAGTAAGAGCTCGGAAATTTTAGAACACCCTTGCCTACCAAGTCCGTACGGACGCCCCTTATTACTACCAAAATCTATTAACTCCCATCTGAGATTTAAAAAGCAAAGGACTCAATTAGAATATGGAAATCTATAATAATTATATGTAATTATATCCAGTCCAACGTTGTATAGATTTCATATAACTGTTCTATTGAAAAAAAATTCAATACTGAAGGCTCGAAAGCTTCACAAAAACGGAGAGTTTGAGTGTAAGAAAAAGGGTCATCCGCACGGCAGCAATGTTAGAGTAGCGGAGGGAAACCGAAATTACCTACCTACCTAGGTAGCTAGGTAGGTAATCAGCAAATCCAGAAGCACAACTGAGTTATCGGTATCATGTTCACACAATCGGACTTGATTAGAAGAACGAACATGACGCCAGACTAGCATCACATTCAATTCACCCGCACACCCTTCCATGATCGACATAATGCACGCTACAATAATGCACGCTACAAGCCATACCACAATTTTACGCAAACAATCAATCATAGGGATGTTGACGATCCACGACGGGGAACTTTCTCTAGACATCGATCAAGTTCAACAGCCCGCCGTGTGCCTACGAGCCTCGCTGGACTCGGTACTCCTCGTCATGTTTGGTTTGATATCAGCACTTCTCGGCACAACCACAGTCATTGGAAAGACTGAATTGTAATTTGACATCCGTGCTTTTTTCTTCTCTTCTTCCCTTCCCTTCCAACCCAAACCTGAGGGGGGTACGGTAAACCAATAAACAGGATAATGCATTCATTATGATATTAGTATGTATTAGTGTGAATGCTGAATGATGCACATGGATCACAAAGTTCCAGAACGTACAGAGCGTTTACAACGCCATACCCCAAAACATTACAGCGTAGCCAGCTTCATTAATAGTCCCGTTGTCAATACAACTTGCATTACGTGTATATCCTCAATGACGCCATGCGAGTATGAAAATTCAATGCATTACCACTATAATTCCTCATGAGGTACTGCCGTTACTGTTGCCTTGGCAGCAGCCTTGAGGCTGGCAGCGGCCTCCTTGTCGAACATCAAGTCGAATCTTGCCCCAAAGTACCACGCCACACCAAGCTATTAGAACTTCGTTAATTTCATCTCTATAAAACCTAAGGAGGGGGGCTATGTGTTACGTACCATCAGACCGGACACGAGTGCGAGTGCGAATATCACAGCAAAAAGTAAGAATATGGCTTCCCAGAAATCGCTGGTGTCTTGCTTTTGCTGGCCTTCTGCATCTTTGGCAGCCTTCAGTTTCTTGGCGTCTTGCGTTGGGAATAGAGTTTCGATGAATTGCTCGATCTATTCAAGCCCGGTCAGTATTCGCCAGCTAGACCTCGAAAAACACCAAAAAGAAGAATCCTTACCTTGCCACAAGCTATGCTGATATCAAGGTAGTGAGGGTCTCTCGGGTCGTTCTTTCTCGCTATCCTCCTTGCATATCCCTTGAATACGTCGCACACCACATGTAGATTCTGCGTTGATTGCATCATCAGATGACAAGCATCGCCCTTGGTGATCTTGATGTGACTATAGAATATTTTGGGGTTCTGAAAGACAAGTTCGAGGGTTGCAATGGCCATGGTCTGGGGAATAGCAACGAAGTTGAAGACACTCTGCTCTTTGATCCCAGCCATGTAGAACAAACAGTCATCTGCATGCTTTAGAGCATTGAGGACCATCTCGGAGCTGCAGTACATAGCTTGCGTACGGTACTTCGGGTCGAACATGTCTTCCCACTTGTCGACGTACTTGCTCCAGATTTCGTGAGGCCAAAATCTGCGCTTATCTTCAAAATCCTCGTGTACGTCACGGATGATGTTGGTCTTCTGTAAGAACTGCCCCATGCTCTCGGAAAGTTCCATGCGGTCCATCAGAGCAGGATTAGCTGTGTTGCCTTGAACAAAGATGCGCGTCAGGCCTTCCCCAACCAAACCAGCGACGTAGTGGCAGTATTCTTCGTATTCGGGAACAGTCTTGACGCCTTCTTGGAATTCAGCATTCAGGGCATAGTCGGCCATGCCATTACCCATCTTGATGGTGATATCCTCGATGACATCGTAAAACTTTTTATCGATCTTCTTCAACTCCACGATCACATCATCGAAGTGAACAAGCAGTTCGCGATCCTTCTCATCAGGTCCACTGTCATTGAAAGTCCACCCATCGATTTTCAAGTACTTGTAGAAATCTCGCAACATGGGCTCCTTCGTCTTGGCAGAGAGTGTCATGTCGTCCTCAATCGTGTCTAGTCCTCTTAAAACGAGGTAGAAGAGGGCAATAGGTACGAGCATTTCAGGTTGTAGTTCTTGGATGACAGTAGCGAAGCTGCGGCTCGTCATGTTTAGAAGTTGAAAACATGATTTTAGAGTGGGAGATTCCTTGGAGGGATCTCGACTGTGAACAGGATCATGCCAGAGTTTCCTATGACGCGAAGCTTCGGGTTAGTGGACATGTGCGATGGGACATATGGATGATGATAATGGATAGTTGATATTTACCATTGTACAATTGACCGAAGTTGATTCGGGTGGAAGGTGAGGTAAAGGGCGTCTTTGAGACCACCCATTTTCGCGGTTTGGGGGGTTATTAGGTAGCGGTGAGTAGGTAGGTTCGCGATGGTTAAAGGGGGAGATATCGAGCATGCGCGATCACAATGCAACTATGAGTTGGTATCAAAGTCTGGAAGAATGTAGTAAAAAATGGTATTCGGGATGCTATTCCGAGTGTCAATAATATTACAGTAGGTTATGTATCGTGAACGAAGACAGGATGATACTTGGTATAGTTGTAGTAAAAGAAAGTTGAGATGTATTCTCGAAAAAACAAAAAAAAAACACAAGCAAAAGCAAGATTGGCCTCTTGAGCAATGCCGAAATATTATTAAGAAGAGAAATCTAAAGTTGGTCTCCACATCAAATTTCGACGAGCAACCCATCAACGAATCGGTCAACGAACTAACTGCCCCGGGGATTAACCCTGTGTCCCGCTCCGCTGGGCGGGCTTAAACTGGCTTCTATGAAGAATACCATCGGCTTTGATTGGCTCATTATGTCAAATCTAGCTCGATTAGTTCCGCTGCGGGGGTCTGGCAGTCATATGTACATAGGTATGTCCACGGGTATCGAAATGTATTGTACCTAGATTAGCCGATGATATTTTATGCACAATAGTGTGCATAATCACATATTATATGTACATATATAGACTGCAAATACTTATATCCAATAGGCTTTTCAGTCTAGCCCTATACTAAAGTTTCTATTAAGTAACAGGCTTGAAGAAAATGTTTAAAAGCAAGCTGCAGGTACGCTGTAGGTTTCTTTTTTTTTGTAAGGTGCATCTTGGGTTGGGGTAAGTTTCGGTCGTGCGGCTAATTTCGAATCCACCTCTTAGCTTTCTCCAAACTAATTGAGGGGTCACCTTAGTATACTTGCTACTTTCTCCAACTTTCTTGCTTCATCACGAATTCTTTCAATATCATCAACAATCCAAAGTATTCACTTCATTACAATATTAGGTATCCATGAATACGATCAACCTATTCATACTTATTACACCAAATCCTCGACAATCATGCCTCGACAAGCACGCGTAAGGCTGGTAGCAGATGTCGGATGCCACTATAGGCACGACGGTCACTATTTAGTACCCCCACCAAGCCACGCCTCATTCATTGGAAAAAAAACCGATGACTAGGTAGGTAGAGCCAGCCGTCACTCACCTCAGGTTTAGCCTCATCGCCTTCATTTGTGCCTATTGCCGAAAACCAGGCACTTGCCGGGTTGACTACTGAGTACGGCGAGACGTCAGACGCGAGAACCACTGCCAACACTGCTACCAAAAAGAGGTCTCGTCGATGGGGTTAGCGAGCCGTCTTCGAGGCGCCAAAAATTAATCCCATCTTAAGGACGGAAATTTGACCTAATCGCTCAATCGGTGCTATTAGAGAACGCGACCATGCGTGAAGTTGAAGATTGGTTTTATGATATTGAGATCTGCTAGATCTCGGAAGACTCTCCATATGAGATCACAATCTGTGCCAGGCTGATTACGAAGATATCAGGAAATACCTGATGTCCATCTCGGATAGCGATGCGCCCCTTCGAATAGAGGCGCCCTTGTTTGCGGCCGATGCATACAAAGTCATATGCTTGAAGAAAGTTATGGGGGAGGTTAAGGAGGTAGTTAAAGGGATCAAAAAGGAGGAGGCAGAGGGTATTGGGAATGGAACCGCAAAGGTAAGTGTTGTCTCACGGGTTCTAAAGACAAATTAGGTGATGAGTCCTAACGTGTCTTGTATAGTATGAAAGGATTTGATCTCGAAACTGTCAAACTTGATGACAAGTTCCAATCTGGATTGTGGTAAATGGGACTTCATAAGCCGTTTTCCAGTCCACCCGGGGCATGTTCCTTGTACACAGCACTTACCATTTGTGTTCAGCATATTCGAGAATTTGAGATTAGATCGTGGTGCCAGGAACCAGAGAAGAGTTGCTTGAATAGGTTGAGGATGTTCGTACACCGTTAGTCTTTTAAGTAAAGACAAATTATGTACAAGCTTATATCTTACCTCAAACATTTTCAACAAACTAAGTTGTTTGATAAGTGAATATTGTGGGATGAACTGAGAAGGTTCATGAAACTTAGGTACTACTTCAAATAGAAGACAATGAAACATTGAAACTCAAAGATTCAGGGTTGAGTATAACAACATGCAACATATCACATATTCATATAAATGTTTGTATTACACCCATTATATGTCACCTCAGCGATCTTCAAATCGAGGTGTTTGTGTTTCAAATTTCATTTACACATCATGTGTTCACTCTCCTTATTTGTTTTTTTGGACTATGTTGAATATAACTTAGTTATACGAGATTCGCTTAACAACATTATCATCTTTGATCTTTAGAGAATCATGTAACTCGATCCTGTTGTTTTTGGTTATTTTTATCGAGATGGATGTTTCCAAACCTAAGTCAAAATTGCCGATCAGCCGGGACGTACATCACCAAGACAAATTTGCCCCTCCATTTATTGAACGCTGAAGGGGCAGTTTACATGCCTAATTAGCACTTAGCACTACGTGTCTACCTCAACTTAATAATTCCAGATGTCCTAAACTTTCATAATTATGCTAACTGTAATTTATATCATCGATTGATTTGATCTTATCCATTCTTTTATTCTGACTTGAATCTCTCAGCTCACCTGCTGTACCTGACTTTTACATTAATCATCTTAAGCTGCTATTCCCCCGTTGGCTTGTCTTCCATGCCATCCCTAATCACCACCCCTGACGATAACGTCAATACCAAGAATCTACCCACAACCATGGCAACCCATGACGCTGAAGAAAATAGATTTCTAATCTGGGGCGGTAAAGGTTGGATTGCGGGCCATCTCGAGAAAATTCTGAAGAGTCAAGGAAAGGAAGTCTTCACGACGGTCGTCCGTATGGAAGATCGTGAGGCCGTCAAGACTGAACTGCACAAGATCAAGCCTACTCATGTTTTGAACTGCGCCGGCTGCACTGGCCGTCCCAATGTTGATTGGTGCGAAGATCACAAGGAGAAGACCATACGTTCTAACGCTATCGGGACTTTGAATCTAGCAGATTGTTGCTATGTTGCTGGAATTCATTGCACCGTATTCGCTACCGGCTGCATCTACCACTACGACAATGCCCATCCCATTGGCGGCCCTGGATACAAGGAGACGGATCCGGCGAACTTCACGGGCAGTTTCTATTCCGAGACCAAGGGCCACGTCGAGGAGGTGAGATAAACGCCATCGGGAACGACCCGAAAGAACCCCATAAGGCATATTAAAGCTGATTGGCTTACAACGACTTATAGATTATCAAATACTATACGAACTGCTTGATCCTTCGCTTGCGTATGCCGGTGTCAGATGACCTACACCCGCGCAACTTTGTCACCAAGATTAGCAAGTATGAACGTGTAGTTGACATCCCGAACAGCAACACGATCCTAACCGATCTCCTGCCGGCATCTATCTTGATGGCGGAGCATTATGACATCGGAGTTTATAACTTCACCAACCCCGGGGCTATCAGCCACAACGAGGTGCTGACGCTCTTCAAGGAGATTGTTCGTCCGGATTTCACGTGGAAGAACTTCAGTGTAGAGGAGCAGGCCAAGGTTCTCAAGGCCGGGCGAAGCAACTGCTTGCTAGAGACGACGAAGCTGGAGAAGAAGCTAAAGGAGTATAACTACTCAGTGCCGGAGGTCCATGAGGCTTATAAGCGGTGCTTTGAGAGGATGAAAGCAGCAGGGGTCAAATAAGCTTGAGTGGGATATTTGATGACTAGAAAACTACCTAATACGGATCTAGTGTCTGCGGTTTTACTGCATATTGTCCTTTTTGTAAGGTATGCATGGATGTACATAGCTGACGGTGCCTCGGTGCTAGCTAGGGGTCGATTAACTCACTGCTAACACAATATGTATGTATCTAGACGGTATGTGACTGATTGATATAGAAGGGGTTAGGTAATGGTTGTTATCCATTGGTTGTATCAGTGATGGATAAGCTATGCAAGGTCTATCGAGATTCCCAACAATTTGTCACCTAACCTATCAATGGGGTTTGAAATAGACATTATCTTTGGGCAAGGGAGGCAGCCCAAAAGCCTGAGCTTTAGGTATCTTGCATTGCTCGCCTTACTTTATGATGTATCACTTTATCATGAAGGCTTCAATGGTAGATGGCGGGGCAACTGGTAAATCTTTAGGACAGCCCCGCCATTGTACCTAGGTACCTAATCTAGATACAATACAACCTTGGAAAGATAGAAGCTTTGTATTATTTCACAGCAAGTGTTCATACGGAATAATTCCTCTTGCTGAAATATACCTAGGTACCTAAGTAATCCTGGTAATACCTATGGAAATCTCACAACATGACACAAATGTTTTCATCACAAAAGACATATAAAATGGCAACATACCGAGGTACGTAATTGTTGTAAGTATTGAGTCAGTGGCTGATGAGGTACGGACATCGGATGAATGTTTGTTTGTTTACCTGGTCTTGGCAGAACGGTACCTAGGTACATACTACAATACAGTACATGGTATCGATAACCCTATCTATAATTACCTAGTGTGGCGCTGGAGTGCTGCGCCATATACGTACAAGGGTATTTTCGTTATCCGGGGGGGCTGATCCAGGCTGACATTCGTCATACTACCTAGGGATGTAGCTTTTTTTTCTCTTACCATCACCTACCCAAGTACAAGTACTTTAGGTCTCTAATCTTGTTCTTTCTTCAGACATCATATACCCAATTCTTTTTACATTCATCACGTCAAAAATATTCTTTCCCATTGTTCGGTTTTCTTATATTGAGAATTCAATAGTGAACTCCCTGTACTTATCGTCAACCAAATCACCGCAAACACACCTGACCCTCGCATTTGCGACTATTCAGTGAGGGACAGCATGGTGGTTGACACTTCATATTACGACGCCCTAGGCGTCAAGCCTACGGCGACTGGACTTGAAATAAAGAAGGCGTACCGCAAACTTGCTATCGTCCACCATCCAGGTCTGCGCATCTACTACCTAGGCCTAGGCCTATATTTTGTATGCCGGCAAACTTTTACTGACAAACACTACTTAGACAAAAATCCAAACGACCCGACCGCTCACGAGAAGTTTCAGACTATCGGTGAAGCCTACCAAGTCTTATCGGATACAGATTTAAGAAAGGCATATGACAAACATGGCAAGGATAGTGCCAGGCCCACCGAGGGCTTCGTCGACCCTGCCGAGTTCTTCAGTAGTATATTTGGCGGTGACGCCTTCGTCGACTGGATTGGCGAGATAAGCCTCATGAAGGATCTTACCACCACTATGGATATTACTATGGCTGGAGAAGAGGAGGGAGAAGGAGAAGGAGAAGGCGAAGGAGGGGTCGACGAGACGGAATTTCCGGGCACTGAGAAAGCTATGCGGGAGAGTGCAAAGACAGCTCCTACCGGTAATGCGCCACCCGCCGTCGTTGTTGAAGACGAGCCCGAGAAGCCGGCCTCCAAAGCTAAACGCGCATCAATACACCCCGACACGTCCACTGAGAAGCCACATCTACCCCCACGCGGCGCCTCGCCATCTCCTAGCGCTTCCGGTACCTCAACTCCCTCGAGACACGCTATACCCATCCGACCTGCGCTCATGGATCGTCCATCGGACGACCCGCACTTGTTGGGACAGACGGAGGAGGAGAAGGAGTTGCGAAAGAAGGAAAAGAAGAAGGGTGGGCTAACCAAGGAGCAGCGAGAACAGCTAGCTGCTTACGAGAAAGAGCGTGCCTTAATCCGACAAGAACGTGTTGACACCCTGGCTCGCAAGCTAGTTGACCGTATATCGGTATGGACCGAGACGGATAAGGGTTCCGATGTGACCAAGGCATTCCAGGCGAAGACTCGCCTCGAGGTTGAAAATCTCAAGATGGAGAGTTTCGGCCTTGACATCTTGCACGCAATAGGCGCCGTCTACTTCTCGAAAGCCACCGCGCTCCTCAAGTCCCAGAGATTCCTCGGAATCGGCGGCTTCTTCAGCCGTATGAAGGATAAGGGTACCCTCGTCAAGGATACCTGGAATACCATCTCGTCGGCCATCGATGCTCAGCAAACCATGGAGGAAATGGCGCGTATGGAGCAAGCTGGCGGCGAGGAATGGACCGACGAAAAGAAGATCGAATACGAACGCAGAGTCACGGGCAAGATCCTCACTGCCGCATGGCGCGGTAGCAAGTTCGAGATCCAGAGTGTCCTGCGTGATGTCTGTGACGCTGTACTCCACGAGAAGAAAGTTCCTCCGAACAAGCGGCTGGAGCGTGCGGAGGCTCTAGTGCTTATTGCCGACGTCTTCCAAAAGGTAGGCACAATTCGTCTACATTCTTTTTTTTCACTACTATAATGAACTGTTCACTAACGAGCCAATAGGCCCAGAGAACCCCAGAGGAGGAAGGCGATTACATGGCATTTGAGCAGCTGGTAGCTGAAGCGGCTATCAAGAAGGAGAAGGATTCCAAGAAGAAAGGCAAGGACAAGGACAGGGAGTCTTATAAGAAGGGTGCTGGCACGGCGGAGACGGGCGATATGCCTGCCGACGCGCAAAAGGAAAAGGCATAGTCCAAGTCAGGTACCCGCCGAAGTTTTATGGAAAAGTAGGCGAAGGTTCAGAAGACGTGGAAATTGTTGAAGCAAAGAAAGGGCTCGGTCCAGTGCGTGTGCGTTGGCGTTGAAGAAATCGGATAATTAGCAAAGCAACGAGATGTGGAACATGAGATTCTCAATCACCAACGGATCGAACGGGGGCGAGGAGGGAAGTACGTTTTGTGTTACCTAGTATCAGTGCCGTGACACTTTGAGTTCAAAACAGAGGAACACATTATCATCATAAAGGCGGACGGAACTGGAACTGCTAGGGTTTTTATAGATTGGTCTGCTGGGGGCAAGGCTTTTTTTTACTTAGCAAAGAGACGGAATGAGCTCTCCTAATATTGAATGCCCACCATGATCTCTACTCTTGTGGAGATTTATCTAAATAAATTTAATGGCAAATATATTCCTTCGTTGCGTGATTTGTGGGATGGTTTGGTTCTAGGCATTGTATTCCTTGTGATGTTCTAGCGATGGTACGGGATACATACCTAAACTCTTCTGGATTCTATCACTCAGGCCGCCTGGTACCAGTCGCTCATTCCACACAGCACTTATAGAAATACTGGTTAGTTACCTAGCCAGCAATACCTTTCTTTCCCATTGCGGATGCGTAAGTCAAAATCGCTTCGAGCCCCTTTTCGAGTGAGTCCTCAAAAAAAAACCTGTAGCTTCGAATGACGAAGTTGAGTGAACAACATAGGATGCCACTGGCATTATGCACATAGAACTAGTATCAGCCTACCTTCACCTTTATTAGGTTACAGGTGAGATATTCTGTACGAAAATTTATACGATTCCTGATACTTTCCCTTAATCTCGTCGGATGAGGTTAGCTGGACATACCAACCACACCTAACTAATGCTTTACTTCGAAGCATACAATAGAATATTCGACACATGGAACAAGACCAGGGTCACAAGTAGAGCAGGACAAAAGGTTGATAAACTGATTCGAAATTGTGTGGTTGTATTGTAGCATCATCCGCTACGTAGAGTCTCAAGCTAGACTGTTATCAAGTCGCCGACGTGTGTCATCCGAGTACTTCTGGCGGGTAGCCTGTGTTGCATACGCGCTGAAAGGTAACAAATACCTCCTATCCCCACGACCGCCGGCCGAAGGTCTTTTTTTACCCCGTTAAATTCTTTCGTTGAGCCAATCAAATGACAACGCTCAATTCTTTCCTTGGCACATTTGATTATCTTTTCCCTTTATAAAAACCTCTAACTTCCTTAGGGAAATCGATAAGAAATTTCAAGGGTTAAGATTTCGAAAAGATCTATTTTTAGAAAAAAGACCTTCGGGCGGCGGTCGTGGGGATAGTCGACATATAGTATCTATGGTACCAATAATGGTTTCCTGATATAGAACTCGCGTTCACCTTCTCTAGGTGTCTACCCCCCCCTTTTTCTTATGTGTTGGGCGCGTGTAGGTACTCTTCGGCTTCTTGATTCATTATTTTTGGGGTATCATTGTGAGACTCGAATAAGAAAAATATTTGGGTTTCTGTCAAGTGGTGTGGAGATTGGTCAACCGACCCTGCGCCTGTGTTCATGGTAGTAGTTTTGTGGGTATCCGTTGGTGGTACAGTTAATACAAAGAAAACGTGGTTGTGGAATCCAATGAAGAATGTAGCTGCTCAGTACGATAATGTAACTCCGAGGCCGCCGCAGTTGGTGTCTTATATGCTGTAACGAATCGTATCCTAAATAGAAGAAGAAAAATGTGTCGTGAGAATATTAATGTGCTTTCGTTGCGAGATATTCGCAACTTTCCACTTTAGCCTCCGTCAACAGGGAGTTCTATACCGCTATCCCTATCCTGCCGTTCGTAGCTCCACCCTGCCAACCTTGGAGCGTCTATTAGTTTATCATTGAGTATCTCATCGAGCATACTCGTATCATCTGCAAGACTGGTATCATCGAGAGAACCATCCTCGGTCACAGGCCGCTCGTCCTCCATGTCAAGTGGGTCTAGCACTCTCCCGCCCAATTCCACATCGCTAACCATGACCTTATACTCGAGGGCCTTTTTTCCTTCATTGATGAGCTCCTCAGTCCAGTTAAGGCACCTTTTGATACTCTGGTTGATCTTCTGTGAGTCAATGAGCAATTGCTGATGATTAGACAAGTCGACTTGTAATCGCTTCTCATCTCGTCTCCGATGTTTTGAATCTCGTTCCGCGACGATACTTGGGCTGAGAGAACCTGATGCCGAATCGCTGTCCAAAGAGGACGATTCTTCCTCCTTTTCTTCTTCCTCTTCCTTCTCTGCTTCGGACTGCTCGCTTAGGTCAGAAAGATCCATTATTCCTGTTCCTATTCCGTGCTCTGATATGGTTTCCGACGAGACTCGGCTAGACATGACGCTAGACGGTAAAGAAAGCCGGCCAGCTCGCGATAAGCGCCGGAATCTTCTCAATTCTGTAGTCTGCTTCCGTAACTGGCGCTCCAGTGTTCGGTTGATGGCCTCGAGAGACGCATTTGTGATCTGTAAGTCCTGAACTTTGCGCTCGCGCCTCGCATTTGCGACTAATTCATTAGCTGGTTCTGTCGAATGAACTGATTTAGTAGGACTCTGTAGACCCGATCGAAGCTCGTCTGGGGATTCATTTTCTTCGTTCTCAGCAAATTCCTCCGCTGCTTGTATTATCGAAGCTAGAGTCAACGGAGCAGGCGTAGAAGGGACAGTTATGGGGGGAGATGCTGTTGGCGATACTTGGGCGCTCATTAACTTTGGAGCGCTAGCAGTCTGGTCCACCTTTGCCAAACTTCCTGCGCGGGAATGACCGCCAGGCCGGATCTTACCAGTGCTAGACCGGCGGAGACCGGGAGAAGGCCCCAATTGTGGATTAGATAGAACTGGCGGGCGATTTGGTCCTTGTACATTACTCGTCTTGGAAGATGCCTGTGGGACTTGAGACGCCGGCTTCACTGGGGAAATGGGTCTCTGTGTAACCGAATGATTGGTAGTCGGTGGGTTCGTTGCCGGGCGACTGGTAACTGCTTTGGGAGCTGTCGAGGCTGCTGAGCTTGAGTTGCGGGATATTGGTGGCGTCGGACTATTCCGCAACTCTGGAGTCCCATTGGCATACATAAACTTGCTAGAGATACTATCTTGCGCCTGACCCGCGCTCGGTGAGAAAATAGTGGGTGAAGTTGGTTTGTTTTCTATCGTATTACCATTGGCATAGAAGAAAGTCGGACTTTTGGCTTGTGCTACTTTAGAGGAAGACGTCGGGCGAGACGTCTTTATATCGCTCGCATGGAAGAATTTGGATTCCGAAGAATGAATGCCATCTTGCCTTCCATGACCACCCACATCTGGAGAGATGGAGCTCAAGGAAACGGCTGACCTTCTCATAATATCTCCTTCAAGTCTCGGGCTCGGCAGAGCGAAACTGGACTTGGGATCCCAAGGTTCTGACCGCTCCGGGTTTGGCGTACCATTCGGGGTGCTGTTCGCACTGTCGACACGATTCTGTCTTGAGCCGGATCGAGGAGTGATATTGCTGTTTAGGTGCGAAGCGAATGACGAAGGCTCCTCAAAATAACTTGAGCGATTGGATGGAGTTTCTCGGCTGAAAGTGGCTAGGGTAGGTGTCTGCTGTCGTCGGTTCGTCGGAGTTGCTACAGCTGCTAAAGTGGGTGCCTGTGGTGTCGTCTTGGAAGCAATCTTAGGGGTTAGGGGGTTCCTATTTATGGCCCTTGCGGCGGCAGCACTTAGTGATGGCATCTGCGGTCTATTTGTGTTCGCATTTGCAGGTGTAGGTGGAGGTGAAGATGTGTCGAAGGGCATGTTTCTTGTTCCAGACTCCTTCAACCACGATCCTGTAACAGGTCCAGCATTTTGGTCTCGTCTTCTGAGAGGTGTTCCCGAAGACGTGGACGAAGATGAGGCAGTTGTTGTTATGACAGTCTTGGCGATTCCGGTAGTAGTGGTGGTGGTAGATATTATTGTCGATCTTGTTCTTCCCCCTGTCCGTGTGTTCGTGTTTAAGCTAGTGATACCTTTACCGATGCCCGAACCCGTACCCGTACCCGAAGTTCTGGATCCAATTGAGGGCAGAGATTCAAAAGAAGGGAATCGTTTTAACCCCTTCTTGGTTGTCGATTGGCGGTATGGACTCGAATCGCGTTTGGCGGAGGGTACTTGTGAGTTAGATGTATGAGGGAGGAATGTCGCGTTGTGCATGGTTGAGTTGAAAGCGAGAGATAAATTATTATTAGGTATTACGAACCCATGTTTTGGTGTGCATATATGAATGGGCTGAACAACGAGGGTCCCCACTTTGCACAAGCCTATCCTATCCCTAGGTAATCCTAGTGAGCAGGTATCCTAACGAACAGGAGTGACCGGATGAACCAGTTTAAACTTTTTAGGTCGGCAGGTACTTCGTAGGATGTAGGCAGGCAGGATACATGTAGGTACTACCAACGGATACAACGATACCGCTACTCAATGTACATATACGATACAAGATGGACAATAGGTAAACGATGGACGTTTCAAAGATTATATAAGAGTTACATAGGTAATTGATCAAGTATTGGGAGTATTGGGATATAAACGAAAAGGTTAACAATAGGTATAGGTATAAGAGAGTAGTAAGAGCAAAAGGAAAACAAAAAAAAAAGAAAAACAATGATTCTCTAAAAATTTAATATGATTAAACCCAGCCACATTGCCCCAGAAAATATGACGTTCAGAAACATACGTCTAAGTACATACCACGTTCCTCGTGTCTGACATGTTTGGATCTTGCACCTATCCCCCTCACGAGATTGTTCATTCATGCGCTGTAAAGCGTCCAAGAGCGTCCCAGAGTGTCCACCGCTCCCCCGCAATTGAAGGGGGGTTTTAATAGGAGTTTAATAATTTAGGAAGTTACCGATATCCACCTAAACTTTCAAGTCCTTGCTACGAAATGGGCTAAATTTAAGCTAACTGGTTAACAGCATTCTACCCTGCATCTTTGGTGGATCAGCTAACGGGATCAGGGTCTGTCGGGACCACGACCTCGTGCTTTTGATTTTCGATTGCACCACCAACATCCATTAATAATATTTTTCATTTCTTTCCTTATCACAAACTATTGGCCAACGCCGCGGCCGGAACCGTCTGCACGACATTACCTAGACTGCCTATTAGGTAGAATCTGAATTATTCGACGACTTAGATATTAGATACCTATTTTTAGTGCTGACAAAGTTGGGAAAGGAACTTCGTGAAGTTTGGACGATATCTACTATCTGACTACGGATCCGGACCATCTTAAATAATCTAGGGGAAAGTCTTGAAAAGAAAGAAACATCAGGCTAGTGGCAACAAAGCTTCATATCCAACTACCACACAAGAAAGAGGAAGGAGTGCTATCTTATATATAGCATCGCGGCAATGGTGCTCGTGGGCTTGTCTCTAGTTCTAGCTTCTGTAGTCTATGCTGCCATCTGGAAGCCATCATTCATCCAAACTTTTCTGTCAATATGGCGAGGCGACCCTCAAATACAACAACCCCCTACCTCCCGTCGGCCTGCTCCAGCTGAGACCAGGGGGATCGAGGAGGATCAATCAACCCCAATGGAAACAAGAGAGAATCCATCGTCATCAACTTCGGCGCCGGTATCCCAAACAACAGCTGACCAAGCCGGGATGCCACCTCCGCCTCTCTCGCCTAAGCCTACCACGCCGACACGCACCGGAGTAGCAACAAGTACATCACCATCACAATCCGACTCCACCCCTTCGCCGCAGACAACACCCAGAGCTGCGCCCTCGCTACAACTCGACAGAAACAGTATCCCCTCCTTTACGCTCTCGCCCTCCCCTCCCGCCTCAGCAGCCGCCCTCGCGCGAACCGCCGAAGCCCAGACCGTACCCCCTGTCCTCCCTACATTCTCAGCACCTTCACCCCCTCTCCAACAGTCTATAGCAGCAGGTCCTTCACCACCAGCCTGGACAAGCATGCGCCCGCCACCCCGGCCGCCCACCCTAAACGCCATCAACAACAACGGTCCGCTCCTCGGCGTGCCCGCGCGGGGTCCGGCCCCCAACCGGCAGCAGCACCAGTACGACCGCCAGCCCGGCACGTCCACGCTGGCGCCTCCCCCGACCCTCAGCAGCAAGCCGAACAAGCCCTCCCGCAAGGTGACCCTCGAGCCCGGCCGCAGCCCCCTGGACTGGGCGCGCCTGGCCAACAACCCGTCCTCTGACCTGCGGAACATCGGGCCCGCCCCCGGGTACCTGCGCGTCACGCCGAGCCTGCTGAAGCGCTATACGGGCCGCAAGGGCAAGGATGCGTGGACCGCGCTCGGGGGCAGGGTTTATAACATCACGCCGTACCTGCCCTTCCACCCGGGCGGCGAGCCGGAGCTCCTGCGCGTCGCGGGCCGGGACGGGTCGAAATTGTTCGGCGAGATACACCCGTGGGTTAACTACGAGACGATGCTGGCGGCTTGTATGATCGGGCTGCTTGTCGAGGAGCACGAGGGCAAGAGCACGGGGGAGATGGATGCTATGGATTGAATTCGTAGTTTACGTTATTACCTATTATTATTTAAATAGACCTAGGCTTAGCCTATAGTGGGTGGGCTTGTAATAATCACCGTATGGCGAGGGAAAGATATAGATAAGGCATCACATTTGCATAGCATCGGTTTGGGTAATCATTAGAACGGTGTGTGCGAATAGGGAAATGGTCCATTACAATGCAATAATAGGTCAGGGATAGTCTGGAAGGCTATATTCTTTTCCTGGTCTCCTCGTGGCAGAGCTAGGAGCTGGGTATATAAACGAGATACCCACACATTCATAGAATCTACACAATGGATCGGAGTAAAAAGGTCATTATCTTTTCCCAAACCTGAAACGTAGTTCGTCATCACTCTCATGGTCACTGGCCGCGACGAACCCGAGGCGAGATCGCTTCGCTGGTTTCTCTTTGGCAGGAGGTGGAGCGGTCCGCTTAGTTGTTCGCGAAGGTTGCGTCTTTTCAGCCGTACTCTGTGATGTGGTTCGAGCCGACTGTGCGCTAGGTTGCGATGCCCTAGTCGTTCGTGTCCTTGATAGGGGAGCCACGACGACATCCTCCTCTTCGTCATCCATTGCGTTGTCCTCCTCTTCACTACTGTCGACTGGCGGAAGAAGCTCAGCTGGGAACCTCTGTCTCGGCTTCACGACCTCCTTTGCGCGCGCGTTGCCAACTCGCCGGACTTCTTTCTCGCCTGTCCTCTGGCTTTGACTTTGCGTCTGACCTTGCTTCTTCCTCTTACGTTGCTGGGTCTCGTCTTCGAGCCAGTAGTCATCGCCAATACCGAAGCCTTTGGTCTTGACTTCTTCGAGAGCCACTATGATCTTTTGTGGTCCTCGGCCCAGGGGGACTCCCCGCCGCTGGAACTTCTTGAAGTTTTTCCGCCCGTTCCATGCCGGATCCCAGCGACCATCAGCTATTTCCTGTTCTCGGGTGCGTATAGTTGGTGCTTGCCGCAGTTCCATTGGCTCCTCAATATGTAAGCGGCGGATCTCTGCTAAATCAAGATCATCTGGTGCTGTAGCTAGTTCTTCTCTCTCAGCTTTGGCTCGAGCTTCGGCTTCCTCCCTGTGTTGGCGCGCCAGGTCGAGAATGTCGATCTCTTTCTTCACTTTAGGAGTCTTAGTTTTGGGCTTCGGCGTTTCCATTATAGATGTCAAGGGTGTTGATTGTCGAGGAAGAGGGTCCTCGCCGGCAGCAATGCGACGACGCTTGGCTTGCGCGGCTGTAGGTGCAAAGTCGTCCATCATACTCTGAGGATCAGGTGCCGGGGTGCGGCGTTTTCGCTGCCTGATGGTGGGGATGATCTCCTCTGGCTCTTCTGGTCCAGCATCTTGCGACACAAAAAGGCCTTGAGAAGCTTCCTCATTTTCTACTGAAGGTACTGGAGCAGGCGGAACAGCATCCGGTAAATCGTCATCATCCAGATCAACAGCAAACCCCTTGAAGCGGCTTTTGACAGGTCCTCTTGTCCGCATTCGCGGCGGTTGTCTTTGTGACTGGACCGGAGGCTCACATAGGTCCATGGCTTGCGTCGCCGAAGGTTGTGGCTCAACTTGTGGTGCGCTTGATGCGACCTCAACCTGGAGAGGTCGGCGCAAACCACTAGCATCATTATTGAGGATAGTGTCGAGGAACTCCTTTTGATCAATGAGTCGTTGGTCTAGTCTCTGGGAGACCGACCTGTAAAAATTGGTGAACCAGTCCCTAGGAGGGTCAGGAATCCATCTAACCACGACAACACCTTTACCTTCACTCCCATCTTCAAACTCTCCTAAGCCCTTATCCCCTGCGACTTCCTTGACGTATCTGATAAAATGATCGATATTCGTCTCTCCCTCGATCGCTTCATTTAGCAATGCCTTACCTCCACCGTTCGTGATGGGGTCTACTAGATTGTCATATTGCTTCTTATTGTAGAATATGAAGGTGTAGCCATGAAAAATCTCTGTGCGTTCAGGGTTAGGAGCGAAAGCTTCGATTGGCCTTGGCACTGCCTCGTCTCCCGGTGGCGGAACAAATTTCATAGCATCTGGCCAATTTGCATCAAAGTCGCTCTCTAATGCGCTCGTAGTGACGCCATTGCCTTCATCCTCTGGTGTCGCAGCAGTGATAATAGCACTGTAAAACTCTGATGTGACGAGATACCGGCCGTTCACAAGAGCCTGTAATGTCTTCGGCACATTTCTTTTTCTCGAGACCACATGCGTAGTTGATTGGTCATAGTCAGCAAGAAACTTGATGTCGAGTTGCTCAAGGTCTTCCCGAAGTTTTGATAGGGGGTCGGCTTGGATTTCCTTCGCAGTGAATGAGAAGCTCAGGACTACGGGGAACCAGGTAATGCTAGGATGGGATAACCATTGTTAGCGGTTTGGTGTATGTATGACTGCAGGCCGGCTGAGAGACGCACCGAAACTTAGATGTGAACGAACCCATCTGGAGGACATTCACATCCTGTGAAAGGACACGCTTTTCACCCTTAACCTTTTCGTCATTAATCCACGTCCCCCCTTTGGAACCAAGGTCTTCAACGGTGACGCGCGAGCATTTCGATATGATTTCCTGGCAGTCATTTGAGCAAAACTATGTGTAATTGATTGTGTCCTGGGACAACATACCCCATCACCTTCGGCTATTTCATCAACCTGGATAGTAACATGTTTGCGCGATACTCTCTCGGCTCCTGCTCCTTTGATAGCAAGCTGACCAGCTATGATCAGATTAGTTATTGGTGTTTATATGTAGAGCGCAGTGGCATGGAGGAGAATCGCATACGTTCAGCGACAGTTCGACCAAAGAGGTATCGCTTTCCCGGTCGCAGCCATAGTCGTTTGCCTGAATAGGAATAATCTTGTCAGCACTCCAGAATCACGTACAGAACAACAGGGCTGCAACTTACCATCGAGGGCTTCACCTTCATTCTCCAAGAGCCACATGATCGACTTTACGCTGCGCTGAAGATAGTCGATTTCGCGCTGTGGACTTGAAAGCGGTTGCTTGTACCTAGGAATCTCCTAGTGGGGTGAAGATGATGCAAGAAGCGTGAGCCTAGGAGCGTTATTAGGAGCGTGACAAGAACGCGAAAGAAGCTCGTCATCACGTGCAGGTATGAATTGAATAAGTACCTACATAGGTAGTAATACCTAGGTACGTATTAAGGTTTATTAATAAATGACAAGGATGCAACATATTTGAGGTGGTCAATGCTTTAATACAGTACATAGTACCTAGGTACATACTATGATTGGGGTACCTGGTATTCAGTGACCCCTTTTTCATTCATCATTCACATGTACAACTCACATCAAAAGAGGCACATACCGCGAGATACCTAATCATTGGCGATCATCAAAAATACCATGGCAGATAATTACCTGCCTTACTAAGGTTGATATTTGCGCCTTGTTAAATTCTACCCCTGCTTACTGCCTACCTAGATCCTAGGCAGATAAAAAAGGATTTATGCAGCGAGATCTCATTTTTATAGATGATCGCTATAGGTAGTCCTATGCCTCAGGCTGAAAGATCAAAGGGTTTCATGCTGCGTGGTACATGTAAGCAGGTTGAATAATAGTCAGAAGATATTGATCTATTGACAAATATTATCTTCGGCTTCACTTCCAATGGCTCCCAGAGGATGTCTTACTTCGGCTGCGCTCCAGGAGAGGCTCCGGTATGACGTGAGCGGCGTTGAGATCCCAGTAGCCAGCTGAGAACTGCATTTAGTCGATCGAATACCTAATGGTAGATATTGTAAGGCTAAATGACCAGTCTGTCAGTTTCGTATATAACCACTTGTCCTCTCCTAGCATGATCCGATGTTTAAACCTCCAGCAGCCATTCTCTCTAAGTCCAGCCCTCATCCCTTTTCCCACGGAGTCCCGGCTTTACGTTACCATCATCGAAGGGATATCAAGCTTCTCAGTTGACGAGCTACACTTCCGAGATTACACCCTACCATGCAGGGGACTTTCGGCACATATGCCCTCGGGGCTATCCTTGGGAGCCTATTGTTCTCAGTAGCTCAGGCCCAAATGAAGGTCAGCAGCTTCGATGGCAACGTCACGGATGCTGAGCTGAAATCCTTCAACGACTTCGTCATTACGTTGAAGCCCGGAACGAATAACAAGGGGAACGAATGGGCGCAGGGTCACAGCGGCGAGCAGACAAAAGCAATGGGTCTGGTATACCAAATAGCCGGTCAGCAAGATACGCTCGACCAGATGCTCCGCTTCTGCGATGCCGTCTTGTCCGAAAGGAACGACCTAGCGAAGGCTCCAGTAGGGCAGTATAAAATCTGGACTGGGGGTATCGATCCTGTCTGGCCGAATGATGTTACCAAGCAGCCGATCACGACTGGTGGAGAGCAAGGCGACCCAGTCGGACACCTGGCTAGCTGCTCTTACCTCATCTTAAAGACGAATAGCCTCTATAACCAGAAGGTCACTATCGGTGACCCTCACAACTACGGTGCTACTTATCTGGAGCGGGCCAAGACCTATCTCAAGCAGGCCGATACTTCAATGAGCAATCATATTCTAAAGCGGTTACTAGACGTCTCCAACGGAACCAAAATGTACTTCGCCAAGGACTCGCCGTACATGGGCGGAAAAGCTGTGCCCTGGAACCAACAGATGATGTTCAACTACGCGTTCATGAATCTCTGCAACGCACACAGAATCCTCAACGACAATCCTGAATTGTTAGGGAAGTACAAGTCTATCATCACCGCGAGCATCGATTGGTTCTTCCACGGAGGCGGTTCCCAGACCAAGAAGAGTAGCAAGGGAGACTCTATCTATGACTGGGGTTACACCATGCCGAAAACGACCGGAGAGGACTCTAACCACGGCTCGCTTGACGTCGCCGGGTTTTCTCGCACTTACATGGATGGAAACTACGGTATCACCGCCGATCAGATGAAGCCCTTCGCCAATATGTTTGTAGACGTCATGACTCTGGGGAACAAGAAGTATGCCGGGACGGTGGACGGTGAGAGCAAAGATGGCCACGCTTCGTCTACCAACTATATTCGCAGCGGATATCTCTTCCTAGCTGAATTCCGACCAGACGCCTATGAGTCCATGATGTCGGCTGACCTAACTGTCGATAAAGCCAGCCAGAGCGCTGACGAGTTCTCTCGTTTCTTATGGGTGAAGCATCAGCGTGCTATTGCAAAATAACTCGATACACAAGAGAATCTTTGTATATACTAAGAGAAATATTGAAAATATCATGTGGCTCATTTATCCTCATTTATTTCTTCAAACCTTACCGTAGGTAAGTAGGTTAACACGGTTGATATTTCATAATTCATAATGGGTATACCCAGGTGGATTTAAAAAACAAAATTGACATCGAATTTACTCTCACAAGGCAAAGTGAGTGATAATAATATGATATTTCCTAACAAGTCCTAGGTTAGAAGTCCTACGCGCCGCGTTCTACGGCAAATCATGCCCAATTGGGCCACATCATGACCCCTCTCGTTCCTTCGACGCTAAATAACGAGACAAATATATCTAGAACTTCTCTCTCTCCTTAATTATAGGTTAATACATTGAAAAAATTATATATACGCAGAATAGAACAAAGCACAAATTATCAATTTATTGCCGCGAAAGCTATTCCGCAAGGTTCTCCAATCAACTTCAACACTAGGAACAATGTATGGAAGGAAGCATAAATCACTTTGCCAGAAAGCTTGCTTAATGGCCTGCTTTTGGCCTGTCATCGGGGTATACTACTGTGTAAAATACACCTGTAAAGCGGCCTCGGCGACCGTCAAAGCCAAGCAAGACTTCTCTACCCGGCGTCATGTCAAAAGGTGTCGGCTCCCAAAGTCGAAACCATTAGCCACAGCATCATCATCATCATCGCCCCCGGAAACTACGTCCTCTCCGTCACGCACGCCAACATCATTCCTTCACCTCCCCCTAGAGCTCCGCCAGGAGATCTACCGTCTCGCCCTAGGTCCACCCGCCATCGCCCAGATTCAGGTATCCTCCTCATTCTGGGGCCCTAGGCCCTCGCACTGGGGTCCCGACCAGCGCATCCGCGACGACGCAGACCCGCCGGGGGAGGCGCTGCGCACTATAACCGGGCTCGGCGGCTCGGGGCTCGACCAGCTAGTCTTCCCGCCGAGCCACGGGTGCGTGCGGCACGGCGCCGTGTCGCAGCTGATCTGCGGCGACCGCCACCACTTCGCGCCGCGCTGGGTGCACCCTAGGACCTGGGTCTGCTGGACGGACCTGATGCGCGCGTCCCGCAGCGTGTACGTCGACGCGCTGGATGTGCTGTACGCGAATAATACGATCTCCCTGTTCGGCGCCGACATTGCGCGGTACTTCTGCCGCAACGCGAGTCCGGAAGGGCTAGCTAGGGTCAGGTTCGTGCACGTAGCGTATGTCATGCAGTCCAATGGTTGGGACTCGTCGGCGCAGAGGAAGAGCGTTCAGGAGTCTATGAACATGCTGCGGAATTCCCTCCCGAATCTGAGGCAGCTCGACATCGAAGTTGCGCTGACGTGGAGCCAGCCGAAGGACCCGCGGCGCTTATGGACTTGGCTGATGGATCATGTGCTTGGTCAGTTCCGAGGCCTAGAGAAATTCGTGCTGAAGGTTTCGGTGTATAAGCCGTTGACCCCACAAGGATACTACTACAACGGCCGGTGGGGATGGATGCCAGACTTAGAACCCCTACGTTCATGGGATGAGGATGAATATCAAGCACTAAACTTTAAGGTAACGTCATATAACGATGTAGTTTCATCTTGAGCTCTAGTCTGTATAGATCTACACAGTATAGATGATACCTTAGGTGTTTGAGTCATTGGTAAGAAGATACTCGAAGAGATACACAACTTCATGATATAGAAGTAGAAATTAAGTGTTGGTTTTCATCTAAGTCTCGTGGAAAAAAAATCATTGTATATATACATTATTCATCATCTCATGTAATTCATATCTCTTTGACTGCATCGTAGCACGGATACCCAGAGTTTTGTCAAAATAATAGTTAGATCTCCCATCATAAGACTCTAGACCCTTTCATCGGCATAAGATCGTCTATAATCATTAGTTATTACCACCAAATCGCCTTACCGCAATGCGCCACCATAACCAATCCATTATTACCACCTTCAATACCCCCTCGAATGCCTCCTCCCGTCAATCGATCTTCTCACATCCGAGTGATATACCACAGGAGGTGCTCGAGGACTTATATTCCTTTCAACGTAAACCCGGGGACTGTGACTGTGATGGTGGTGATGGCGCGATCGCGACCTATACCCATGTGTCTCTCTGGGGTAGCGCGGGCGGAAACCGCCGTAGTAGTGCATGTGCGGCGGCTTCTCGTTGTCGGGCTCGAAGGTCTCGCCCCACCACCCGGGATGGCGGATGTTGATGCAGGACCGGATGATCCACAGCAGTATCAAAAACCCGGCCACGGAACCGATGACGATGCCGGCGATGGCCCCGCCGGACAGGTTGTTGCTTGGCGACCCGGAGCCTTGGCTTACGACGGTTGTGGTCTGCTGGCGCGCCGCGAGCACCCGGGTGATTGTGTCTGGTAGCGTTCTTGTGGGCTTGATGGACTCGAGCTCGCGGGCTAGTGTATGGCCAATTGATGAACCATAGGAAGCCGGCGCGGGCAAAATTGGGGCCATGGCGTATTATATGTGTATATATATTTGTCACTAATGGTTCTCGACGCTCAGTGGCTTATACTAGATGCGTCAGATCGTTATAGATCTATTAGATATTTTGAAATAGGGTTTGACGAGTAAGAGGACTAATAAGATGGGTAAAAAAAACATGAGTCGTGGGGGAAGGAGGATATACCTTAGGTACCTAAGGTAAATAATAGGGAACCAACATCTCGATTCTACACACAACGTGATAGTAAGATGGAAGACAAACGATGACGCCATGGCTTGAGATAATGGTAACCAGGCATGCTCGGATGTGCCAACAATATCACGGCAGCTGCACGAGAAGTCTTCTATTACCAACTCCATCCTTGTTCTCCTCTTCCAAGATGGGTGCCTAGGTATGTCGTGCCTATACTATCCGAGTATCTAGTCACTAGTGCTTATAATTGATTGCGCCCTGGTAAGTAGCATTTCCAACCATCGAAAAACGGGCTTGGGCATCTCTCTTCCTTGTTCCTTGGTGTTTATCTACTCCGATTAACATGGTCCGGGAGACCTTGGCATAGGTACTATTGGTTCTTCCAATCCCCTCACCGGAGTGCGGCTCTCGATAAGTCAATATGATGTAAACGTGAAAGATGTGGGGAGACGTCATTATATGGAATGTGAAATGGTACCACGGCAGGTTTGATACATGGATGTTATTCACGAGTTCTTTTGGTTTTTTCCCCCTATGCAGCCAGTTAGGTGACGGCCGCTACATATATGTTACCGCTCCCAACATGCATAGGCCAGTCCTCAAAATGGTGAGTAGTGGGCGCATTTTCTAGTAATATATGAGAAATCGTATTCGTCGAGTACTGTGATCTTACCATACATATCTAATCACACATACCATTGTGCCTCGCATCTTGGTATCAGGGAAAAGCAGAAGATGGGGAGGTTTATAAAAGGGCGCATATATTTTAAGACCAACAATCACATCTACTTGACCAAGCAACCGAGAATCATCTGCACTTATTTGTCAATTGGTTTGACTGTCAGCCCTGGATAAACAAATTGCACTAACATTTCGCCATTGGACAAATAAGATGTTATACCTAGGTATATCGTTGAGATTGGTCTTTCAACTAGGCGTTTTTTAGGAGTCATAATGGTTCGAGGCACTCCGAGAAAATCCCACTGAGCCCGGATTGAAAACATCTCCGACCAACCTGAACGCAGCGACCCATCTAGAGATTAGTCCATTGTTATACATTCTGATGAATTGATAGAGAGAGCAGGGGTTGCTCATTTCCGTCAAATTTTGTAAGGCTTCGGACGATGCTCGACTTGTTCCACTCTCAATACCGAACGTTCGACGATGTGATTGCTAGCGTTTATGGGGATTGATAAAGGGTGAATAATTCCAATCGATCTCAGTCAGTCAGGGCTTAATCTCACAGACATACATGAGATAAGCTATCAAACTCGGCCCTGTACGGACGAGCGGCTGGAATATAATGAGTCTTATCGGTGGCTACCCATGGTCTTCTTGTTTACGGCCTAAGATATTGCTAAGTACCCGCGATGGACAACGATCGCCTCGTGACAACTTTGCTCATGATAACATAATCCGGGATGAACTCCTTACCCCGTCGCAGTCTCCTAGGCACTGGCGACAATTCGTCTCTCTCAAAACCCGCCTTTCTGTAAAAGGCCAGAGCTCGCTGGTTGGTCAGGTAGCAAGTGAGCATGACCTTCTCGATCGGAGGCGTGTTCACAGCGACGCTCTCGAGGAACCTCATAAGCATCATGCCTAAGCCCGTCCTACGGGGAAATGGAAGTCAGCAAAAACTGTTCAGTGGGAGACACAGACCAGGGATTGCCGTACCCCTGGAGTTCTAGCTTGAGATGGATTTCGTAGCAATAGACAACGGGCTCGCCCTCTTCGTACGTGGGCATTAAGGAGGTAAACCCGCGCAGGCTTCCCGCACCGTCTTTCACGACGATGTACCTCAACTCTGGGGTGCGCATCTCGGCGAGCTTCTTATTGGGCTTCCATCCGATCGTTGAGGCCTCGTAGTCGGCCCGGCTGGTTTCTTCAACAAGTTGAAAACACGCATCGAGATCTTCCGCACTCAGGTCCCCTGAGCGGGTGAGGCTAAGGGAGAGTTTGTCTTGTGTCTTTGGATTGATCCACTCAGTCCATAACGGTGTGCTGATTTCTTGGTTAAAACATGTTGCTATCCATACCAAAATTGTTATAATAGGGGAAAGCTACCTGGGACATAGGTGTTCCTTGATGAAGGATTCATCGTCCTTCTGGTTTGCTCGCTCGATTGGGTTTGTGGCAGCACGTCTGCGCTTAGCGGTGTGCTTCATCGTGACCTTTTACGTGGGTACGATGGGTGGAATTTACGAGGAGTTCCCGTCTGTATTATCATTATATATTGATAACTTCGGCTCGCTTGTCTTGGAGATATATTTCATCCAAAAACATGTTTATGTCTCCATGAGTTTTAGGAATAGGGGGATGTTAGTGTTAGTGTTAGTGTTAGTTTTAGTCTTTAGTATTATTATTAGTGTAAAGATGTTTGAAATAAGATACCTACTTCCAAGGCTCCAAAGTTATTTGAATATCAGGTAATACACATGCACTACTCTTATACCTTGAATAAATGGCCCAATTGAAGCTCGAAGCCCCGCTAGAATTCAATCAAGGTTTCCGATGTCGTTTAGCTGCATTAAAAAACCTGGAATAATGAATTCTTATATACATAAGGCACTCTCTACCAAGTACATGTTACAACCACCTTATCCAATGCCTCGACGATAAACCCAAACTTCCCTTTACCCATGCGCCTATTCCGCGGTAGATCGAATCTGTTGTCTACAACTTCGATCCGAAGCTATGCGACCAGCTCACCGAAGGACCGGCTCGGTAAAGCCCTGGGCCTGGATCATGTATGCCCGCTTCCTACTCGTCCATCCGATCTATAGCGTGTATACGAATTTTATATCGTCGTATAAACACCTGAACTGATGAGAACGCCCTGCAGTTCCTCCTACGCTCTCGCGCTCTATCCCTTTACCGCAGCGTAATCCGCGGCACAAGGCAAATTGGAGACCCAACAACTCGTGCCGAGACGCGCAACTTTGCGCGCGCCGAGTTCGAGCGGCATCGTGATGTCACGGATTTAGGTCACATACGATATCTCCTGTCGACCGGCAAGACGGAGTGGGAGAGCATGGAGAGATATATTGGTGGACGGTAGAATATAAATATATGCCGAGGTATATATGCATATATCCTAGCTTCAGTACCACATTTAGTCTATCACCACTCTATGATGTCGCCTCGTCTTCAAAGTGTATAAAAACGTGGAGGGCACTGGCTAGTACTAGCCGGCTTGGGCTTCGATGGTGATCACGGTCATTAGTGCAACTCCATGTTTGCTGAGTATTTTTACATTATACATATCGCGAGTCGTCTGTCCGCGACGGCTTGAATACTAGAGCCCTCCCAAACTTTTGTCCCCTAGACGCTATTGCCTTGCTCCGATCTACTTGCATCGCTGTCTCTTTATCCCTGCCGTTGCTTATGTCTCGGGTTCGCAGGGCATATGATATAAAGGTAGCCACGATGTCGCTTGTTGGCCTTTCGTCTCACGACCTGTATTATCCACCTCCACGTTAGTAAATCTTCTTGCACATAACATTCCATCGTATATATAATTGCCGGTCCATAAGAAAGTTGTTTCATCTAAACGGAGCCACTATGAAAAGAAAATATCGATGCCGCTCATGACTTACCTTGCAGTGCTCGCACCGTTTCTTGACCGAACTGTGGACCTTCATACCTCTCGTCTGTTGATGTGTGACAGCCTGTACCGCTCTCATCGCATTGATCGTCGTCGCCGTAGGCCTTGTCGTCGTACTCGGAGCAAGAACTGAGTGGGATATGCGGCGGATGGGTTGTGTTCGCAGGACTTGACGGGCTGTTGGTGCTGTGCGAAGGGACAATGCCCGAAGGGATGATACTAGCGAACGAGTCGCCATCTTTGGCAAAACGAATTTTACTTTTCGTAATTAACACTTAGGCTGGCTACGATTTAGAAGTGGTGATAATAGTCATAGTTAGGGAATGAATTAAATCAAAAGAGGGTGTATCCGTAAAGATCAAGATCAATCGAAAATCCGGAGCTAATGATGTGATGTGGGTCAGAAATATCCATATCTAATTGGCTATCGTCTCGATACTTATTTAACAGGGGTATAATAAAGCCACTCATATTGAACTTACCTATCTTATCCTATTTAATAAACACATCCATCGCTTGGAGTTTTAAAGCTGAACAACAATCACTGCTGTCGAACTTCCCTTTTTTCCTCTAATGTGAAGAAGAAGAAGAAGAAGAAGAAGAAAAAGAAAAAAAAAACTATCCTTTTCAGATACCATAATTTCCTTTCTTATTATGATATTTTGTACACGATTCGCCGCAAACCCGCAATACTCCCATCAAATCATGATCCAGGCTCAAACCCATAAACCCTTAACCCAAGTACCTAGAGTCCTAGACTAGGATGCGCCATCCCACTTGTAGTAACGACTAACTTCTAAGGAATGTTTTGAAAACCGGGCTCTGCGTGCAATCCTCCCATGGGTATCCGATCTCCTTGAACGTCTTCTCCAGATCCGGCACTTCTGTGTCGGGGCATTGTATACCCGTCAATATCTTGCCCACGTCACTGCCTCCGTTTCGGTACTGGAACAGGCTGATATTGTATCTCAGACGCAATGTCCTTAAGAATTTCTCGAGGGCGCCGGGGCGTTCAGGGAAGTTGAACATGTACAACCTCTCGTCCGCCACGTCTGACCGCCCGCCCACGAGGTAGCGGATATGTGACTTGGCAAGCTCATCCGTCGATAGATCTGTAGCCGTCATACCGTCGTCGTTGATTCGGTCTATAAGTGCCTGGAGTTCCTGTACTCGCTCCGAAGCCGCGCCAGTTAGCGATATGCCAATCAGGATGTTGGCCATCTCGCTGGTTGCGTAACGATATGAGAATTCCGTTACAGCATGCGGCATAACATGGTTTACCAGTGCCGCGAATGCGCCAGGCCTCTCCGGAATGCTGACGCGAAGAAGAGCCTCCTTGCCCTCGCCGAGAGTAGCGCGCTCGGCTACGAAGCGCAACCTGTCGAAGTTCATGTTCGCACCGCTTGTGATGGCTATGACGGATCGACCCGAGTCGCTCGATGGATTCGCTACAACCCACTTCTTCAGACCCGCCAGAGCTAGGGCGCCCGCTGGCTCTACTATAGAGCGGGTATCCTCGAACACGTCCTTGATGGCAGCGCACGTCTCGTCTGTGTTTACCTCGATAACGTCGTCGATCACTTCTTGACATATCCGAAAGGTCTCCTCGCCAACCGTCTTGACTGCTGCACCGTCGGCAAATAGGCCAACTTCTTTGAGCACCACTCGCTTGCCTTGCCGCAAAGATTGGACCATGGCATTCGCATCCTCAGTCTCGACTCCAATGATCTTGACATGGGGCGCAATGCGCTTGACGTAGACGCCAATGCCCGCGATAAGACCACCTCCTCCCACGCAACAGAATATAGCTTCCAGCTTCTGGATATTCGTCTGTCGCAACAACTCCATGCCAATAGTTCCCTGACCGGCGATAACATATGGGTCATCGAAGGGTGGTATGTTGATCAGGCCATGTTGCTGTTCTAGTCTCGCACATTCTTCCTTGGCAGCATCAAAGTCTGCGCCGTGAAGCACGACACAACCGCCCAGCCTCGAAACGTTCTTATGCTTGATACTCGGCGTGCCCTGGGGCATGACGATAGTTGCTGGTATCTTTAGGAGTCTAGCAGAGTAGGCTACCCCTTGAGCATGGTTTCCGGCACTGCAAGCCACAATACCTTTCCAGCTCTGGTTTCGATCGAGATGCGCCATCTTATTGTAGGCACCGCGTAGCTTGAAGCTGAAGACGGGTTGCTCATCTTCTCTCTTGAGCAAAACATTGCATTCTAATCGATTTGAGATGTTCGTGGCCGTCGTGAGAGAGGTCTCCTTGCATGCTTCGTAGACTCGAGAGGTAAGGATCAGGCGGAGGTACTAAGCGACCGAGACCTGTTAATAATTCGTATATTTTGAATATGAAGATACAACATTATGACGAACATCTGGGTGCCCATTAGGCAGGATAAATTCCTCTGGTACGATCTGCTTAATTCTATCTTGTCTGTGCTCCGATGGCGGGGATGGGTTTGCGCTGTACTCTGTTAGAGAGAGACCCGATAAGGATGGAGTTCGTGGTGAGTGGCCGTTGATGCCATTTTCGGCCCCATTGGCCATTACGGTATCAATTGGCACAGCTGTAGCTCCAGGCATGTTGAAGCACCAAGATTGCAGCTAATAATTGATGTTGTGTTAAAGAAAAAGAAAGAGACGAGGATGTGTGAGTCTAGTAACTGGTTTCTACTAAGCATCGAAAATTATTTTAGTCTTTTCGTTAGTTCTTGGTGGGGCAACTTAAATGGTGGGTTGATGCATCGATTGAACTTGGAGAAGCTCCAGTGGGGTTCCTACCCGCCTAAACCTTCCATGCTTTCACTGTTTAGCGGTTCCCGGGCTGGTAGCATGGAGGGGTCTTGGTAGCCCTTGGAGGTTCAACGGGTAATGGATCCACCATCCATTGCATCCCACCATCGGCGGTACTTAGCATCGGTGGGCTGGTACCGCTCAAGTACCTACCTAACCTACCACCAGCTAACCTAATTCATTGTCCTATCACCTTATCGAGCGCCCGCTGTGGATCCCTACGTACCCAGTACCAGAATGTTCAACTAAATCGATCGAAGCAACATTGAACACCCGCAATCATTAAACCTTCAACTTCGAATCTTGCGCATTCAAGCTTAACCCGCCAACGTCCATGCCATATATGAGCGTTTGCCCGTAATAGCCCATTAACAATTAGGTTGCAGACCCTGAAAAATTAGCAACCGAGAAAAGAGGTCGAGCATAGACTACTCTCTACAATGGCAGATCGGTCTATGCCCTCGTCCTTCGACGACAACCGGTACCTTTCTCCCTCCTCCTTCTCCACATCCCATACGTCACCACTGGTGCAAGTATAGCTTACAAAGTCGTCCCGTCCAGAGAATACAATGAGACCGGGTGGCAGAAGATCAGTCGCAAGCTGCGGGAAGAGCCTCTCATCCCCCTCGGTAAATTTCGCCCTTCACCCAACCTAACCCCCCGGCACCTCTCTCTCTCTCTCACGAAACAAGGAACTTCCTAGCCTAGGCTAACAAACCGGCCTCCGTGTCCCGCCCCACTTGGAAACAGGCACTCTACTCACCACCCTCGCCGTCATCAACGCCTCGCGCGCCATGCGCCGCGGCGACCACGCCCAGGTCCAGCGCATGTTCCGCGCCCGCGTGGGCGCGCAGGCCTTCACCGTCCTGGCCATCGTCGCCGGCGGCGCCTACTACGGCGCCGATCGCGAGAAGCGCAAGGAACTCATCAAGCTCGAGGCCCAGCAGCGCGCCGAGGAGCGCCACCAGAAGTGGCTCAAGGAGCTCGAGGTCCGCGACGACGAGGACAAGCAGCTCCAGGCCGCCATGAAGCGCCGCAAGGACCGCGTCGACCAGAGGCGCGCACAGGGGAAGAAGTCGGAAGAAGCTAGAGATGCGCCGCCGGCCGAGACCACTCCCGATGCTGATGCCCAGGTGGTCCCGCAGGAGAAGAAGGAGGGTTCGAATGTTTTGGGCGCGCTGGCGAGTGCTGGTGGTTGGTTCGGGACGAGGAAGAGTGAGAGTCTAAGTGTAGATGAAAAGACCGGGAAGAAGATCGAGGCGGAAGCTATTAAAAAGTAAAATATTAAACAAACACTAGAAAGTTCACAGTTGGGTTGGTTCCCCTACAAAGTAACATTGTGTCGATGGGGATTGGAGGGATTGGTAAGGGACTCAAAAAAGCCTGCTTTTTTGAAAGGCGCCCATTTGTCACGCCACTGTATATAGGTACCAGCCAATAACCAAATCTTGTCACATACACATTGTGATGTGATGCTGATATTTGTATATCAATTTATCTGAAATCACTCGCTCTCCACACGGGAGACTTGGCGCTGTGAGAGCTATCCTGCGATATAACCGCCATCCATGAGCCCCAACGCCGTTTTGCCCTATCCGTAAATCAAGCCATCGACCCTCCGCTCCTGTTTGCGCCGATCAACCCGGCCATCTCTAGTAGCGCCCGGTCCGCAGTAGTGTCGCCAGTGCCCAGATTGACCCTCCTCCTAGCTTCAGCCTCCCGAGCTTCCCACTCCCACCTCTCTCTCTGGATCCTTGCCTCTTCATCGCCGCCGCAGCCCCACACTTCGATCTCGTCGACCTGGAAGCGTTCCTGAAAGTTGTACTTGCGGGACGTGCTGGTGGCGAAGGCGCCGCCGCGTGATGCGTAGTCGTGGGTGAAGACCCCGAACTCGAAGCTCGAGTCGACGACAAGAGACACGGGACCTAGACGGCGCAGCGGCTGTTGGCGCGAGGACTGGCTCGTCTTCGGGTGCGGGCAGCCGAAGTTGATTCCCGGATTCGCCGTGTGCGGCTTCGCAAAAGCTACGTAGTCGCGATTTATGGCCGACGCTGGGAAAACATCGTGAGTTGGGGCAAGTTGAAATAACTGCATGTCCTCGCCCCCGAAACATTCCCTATGGGTATGCCGCCATGGCTGTCTGACGAGTGCTCCGAATACTAAGCGATCGCGGTCCGGCGGGCTTCCGTTCGGGAACCTTTTCGGAGGCAAGGAGTCGTTGAAGGGTCCTTCGGATCCTCCATGGTTTCGAGCGTCCGGAAGCCTAGTTCCGGATACTAGAAGGATGGTCGGCGCACGCCAATTGAACACCTTTGCTTCAAAGCTACCCATTGAGAAACCAGCTTCCGAGCCCGAATATAGTAAGCGCAACCGCCGGAATAGCTCATTTCCGCTGATGAAGAACGATAGTTGGGACAAGACACTCAAGCTTAGAATCTGTGCCTGGTCTTGGAGTAGAGGAGGCTGCACAACCACCGGGGTCATAGCCTTGAGCACTCCATCTTTGCGTTTAGATAGATCAAGGTTCCTAGAAAATAAAAAATGTTCAAATAGAGGGTTAAAGCCATCGAAAAGGAAAGGTAAGTTGGACGGGAGAACGTTCTTAAATTGGGCCCAGGTGATGCCAGGAGATCTTTCCACGTTGATGAAGGCCGAGAGGATATTCTCAGCTGTTGCTCTCAGATCTTCGAGTTCCGAGCCCGTGACCCTGTTAGCGTGGCTAGAAAGGTTTTCTTGAGCATCCAGTGGAGAGACCAGAAGTAGTAACATGATTAGCTTCCTGAAATTGTCTGCCGGGATCATTGCTCCGTGCGTTGTGGCGGCGTGCGAATCGCCGGTTTTGAAGGCGTCGTTAATGTCGAGAGAGTCCAATGCAGCCAGAACAAGCTCGTCATCGTCCGCTGCTTCGTTATCTAGTTCGTCGCCAGCCTCGTCAATGGCAAAGCCAGGCGCATGACTTCTGGAGTTCGGCTCTGATGGACCTGCACCATTCTGCTGCTTCTCGATCTCGGACAGCTTTCGATCATATACAGCCAAGCTCTTGAACAACAACTTCCTCCGGCTACTGGTACCCTTGGCAAGTATCTTCGTATAGCGCTCAGTCATTATTACCACGACCATGATCATCTGCTCGAAACTGAGTATTACGGGAGCATCTTGAAGGAATGGGAAGGCGCCAATGTAGGATAACATGTGGAATACGATAGGCGAGACGGCGAGGATGTCGGGGAGCTCGAGGAAACGAGCGATTGTGTCCTCCTTAAGGTAGCGCACATTTTGCTCATGGTCGGCAAGCGATTTAAAGTTGTCTTTGAAGGAGTATAGCTCTAGCGGTTCGAGACATTTACGGGCGAACTTCTCTGCCTACGAAGCCCATTGCATGTCAGTTTAAGTACTGGAGAGCTTGAAAGGCGGTGATGGTGATGGTGATGAAAGCGATGAAAGTTAGCAAGTATTACCAGGTCTGCAGTAATTTCCTCTTTGGAGGGAGGCCTAGCCTCATCTGATAGGGACTGTCCCATATTTTCCTATTGAATAAAATGAAGCCATTCCAAAGGAGACTGGAGGGTTTTACGGAACGGGATAAGGTTAGAAGAATGATGTTCCAGGTAAGCTTGAGGTACCTCGCCTTATGTCACTTTAGCTAAACTAAGGCGAGATCCACTCCCCTCCCCCCGTAGCTTGGTACATAACTTTCGGGAGTCCCAGGGCTGGGGGATGGATGGTGGGGTGATGGGGCAACGCTACGATGCACTGGTCAACTGTGACGTACGACGTGCCGTACCACCTTATCTCAAGCTGTTAAGCACGAGACGGCCTTACACGACTCACTCATCAAGGTTGGGTATAACAAATAATTAGACATCATTTACCACAACATTCTAGCCTTATATCATTAGTCTCCCCTAAGAAGCGCGATATATCCATGCACGTATAAAGACGATTATACTCTAATAATAGACAGCACCAATGCTTTACTGTGAACAAAGGTCGTTTAGTCCAGGCTATCCTAAGTCTATATCTAATGTATGCTATTATATTAGATTATTAGCACTGCATCCTTTGTGTCGCTCTTATCAACGAAAGGGGGTTCCTCAACAAGGGCATATTATGAAGGATCTCGATTCAGAACATGACTTCTCTTAGTTGTAATTGTTCTCTTATCATTCATTACACGCGATAATCCCTCTTTTCTTTACGTACCTAGGTAAGCACGGCATGATATAGATATAAGATACGGCACCGAAAAAAAGATCTTTGTTATCGGGGAGGATTATATTCAAGATCTCTAGTCGCCGCCATGTCGACTGTTTTGCTCTACCAAGTAACATTAGTCTCTCTTTGAAAACAACCATCGTCGTAATGCACGCTATCTACAGCATAGTTCTTGGGCTTATTGCCCTTAGCACGGCACAGCCTGCTCCGTCCCCCGACCACGGCGTTCAAATGGACGTTCGTTCGGAACCGAGTTCCCAATGGACGGAGGCCTTGAATGAGATCCAACAGGAATTCACGCCGATATGCCATAATACTTGCATGAAGTTCTTCCCAGATGAAGGGAAAGACCAAGATAACTGTATGAAAATTTGCCGTAAGTAATTCCCCTGCCCGTTAAATCATTATCTCTTGTCAGTTAAAAGAAGATGGAAGTACTAACTCTGAAGGCCACCTCAACAGATCATAATCATACCAACTTTACTAGCACGGCCAGCACAGATTCAGGCATGTAGTGCCTGTGACGTGAATGGCAATTTCGGATTTATGTCAGTTAGTATGATTCGGGGGCGTTGCTGGTGGTTTTTATTACATACCTATGTATTGAAGTCCATTTATATCATCATGAATTTAACGAAACTTCTATGTTCATAATCTAAGCACTGTTGGATTTAGCCTTATCCATGATGGTAAATATAAAAGTTTTCTATTTATTTCATTATTTTAGCAGTAGTCTTGTTGATTGGTTGTGAACTTTTAAGGAGTAAGAATTCAGGAATTCAGGGGGGCATCTCTTATAGCCACTTGTGGCGGTGCCTATTGATTGTCCTTTAATTGTCCCTTACCCCAAACAGTGATAGGTATATAGATTACAGGGTTATGGGTTCTAGACTCTCAGGGAGTATGTACCTAGCAGTCAGAGCTATGATCTATGGAGGTAATAGGTATCATCTTAAATGCTGCTCTTGAATCAGGGACTCTCATGACTCCACTCAACTCCACCTTCACATGCCCTGTTTCGATATTTTGAAGCAAACGACGTCTCAATTCACCATATGGGAAACAGATTAGCTGAACCTGCAACCTGCATATGATAACTACACGTGTATGGTGCAGCATCCGTCTCAACCTATCTAGGTAGACGCAATGACAATAATAAAACAATTGATAACTCCTGTATCTCTCTTCCCTTTTCTTATTTATCAACTATTATTACTACAAGTGTTTTTTTCTCTCGATTTTGTTTTCTGTTCTATTTAGTCTTTAAAAATACCTAATGAATAATACCTAAATCATCTAGAATATACGAACTAAAGAATACAATATGTCATTACATCTTGCCCCAGTTAAATGCGACGATAAGAGGGAAGAACAACAACACAAGTTGGCTTGGTTTCAATTCATCAAGGTATAGCAATTCAACTCATTTCCATTCTCTTAAGTTACTCGGTCAGTCCACTAACTCGCGTTATATAAGTCTATTGCGACATTCAAAGGGGACCTTACATCGTTAACAGCGCCGCCCTTCCTACTTGCCCCTCAATCCATCGTCGAATACAGCACATACTGGGCTGAGCATCCAAGTCTTCTTGTGTCACCTGCGAGAGAACAATGTGCACAAAAGAGAGCCTTGCGGGTTCTCCAATGGTTTCTAAGTACTCTTAGACATCAACATGCCAGTAAAGATGAAAATGGCAAGAGGAAGAGGATGAAGCCCCTAAATCCATTTCTAGGGGAGATCTTCTTGGGGAAATGGCAAGACGATGCCGGAACCACGCAACTGGTGACTGAACAGGTCTCTCACCACCCCCCGGCAACGGCATTCAAAATATGGAACGATGCTCATGGAGTCAGAGTAAGGACGCCTATATATCGATTCATAGGTTAATATGACTTTTGCCGGAACCTTGCTGACCTATAACTAAGCTCGAGGGTCACGTCGCACCGAAGGCGTACTTTTCATCCACTATAAATATAGAGCGAAAGGGGTACAGCATACTTCATATTGACAAATATGACGAGGAGCACTGGATCACGATGCCAAAAGCCCACGTTGAAGGCATTGTGACCCTCCAAATCGCCCCCGAGCTCAGTGGCATGTCGTATATCCATAGCTCGTCAGGCTACACGTCACGCATTCACTATTCTAGTAAAGGATGGCTGAAAGGAAAGAGCAACTCGTTTACCGCCACCATCTACCCAGACAACGATGAAGACAACCCTATTTACGTCCTAGAAGGCCGATGGTGCGACTCGTACACCATCAAGAACAGCAAAGGGGAACTACTGGACACAGTCGACCTAGCTTCATTGCGAAGGACACCGCTTCAAGTTGCACCGATTGAGTCGCAACACCCCCTTGAATCCAGACGGGCATGGAAACACGTCGTCGACGCCATCCATACAAACGATATCTTCGCCGTGGGGCACGAGAAGAGCAAGATAGAGAATGCGCAGCGCGTGCTACGGAGACGGGAGAAAGCCGCAGGAGAGACCTGGACGAGGCGGTATTTTAATCAAGTCGAGAAGGATCCCGTAGCAGAGAAGCTGTCAATCAAGGGCAAGACCGTATCAGGAGACCATCATGATACGATGATCTGGAAGTTCGACGATGAAAAGTATAGGAGGACCGTGGAGGATCAGCGGAATGGCATCAAGAGCCCCACTCACTCCCGCTTTGACTCAGGGGTCGGGTTTTTGGAATCGGAAATGTAGGCTGGGTCTACAGGCGTATCAAGACTTACCTGAATTGGAGTACTGATTTGTGGGAGGGAGGTCTAGGCGTCTCTGCTCTTCGTAACGGGGGTGGGGGGGTAATTGTTGTAAGAATGGATGAGGCTCATTGATACCATATTGGGTAAATTAGGTAAATAGAAGCAATACTAGATAGGCTGCTCGCATGTGAACGCTAGCTAAATAGCAATCATTTATATGTTGCAGCTTATGAAGTTGGGTGCCTCTGATATGACACATCGAGCGACATCCAATGTCAATACTATCCAATTCTTGTATCTTACAAGAACCATCTAAACTCGTCCACCCGAGGTCCGTCTCTCAACTGCAAGGTCGGCACATCTTTCGCGCCGAGATTCACGCCCTGCCGACGGTTGCGACGCTTGTTATCCCACACCATGAAAAGACCCAAGGATCCCGCAACGAGGCACCCAGTGGCGCCGAAACAGGCCGTCGCGATGAGAGCGGGCGCATACTTCGGCGCATCTTTTTCTTGGAATGCATAACTGGCCACTAGTCCCATAAGGTTCGCCAAGGGAACTCCGACCGACGTCAATGTCAAACGCTCGCCCTCGTGTGCAATATTGTTATTGTACCACTGTAAAGAGTATCGATATTAGCACTGTAAGACTACGTTCGAAGGGCCCCAGGAAGGTGTATAAAGAGTGTGGCAAGATATGACTTACAGTGCTAAGCAGAACTGATGGCGCAGAGGTCCCCCAACACATCATGAAAGTTGCAAAGTAAGCAACTCGGACCTGCGCATGAACGTCCTGGATGGCTGCGTAGATGATGAACCCAATGAATGTGAACGCAAAACCGAGGCACACGAAGGGAAACCGGATCCGCAATCCATCAGATGCGAATGCGAGAATTAGTAACATAACCGCACCCTATTCACAGGTTAGAGATAGGGGTAACGCTGAGGATGGGATATGTTGAATATATTTACCGTAACGTTGGGAGCGACGGTGTATAAGTTGATCGTGACTGTGTTAGATACGAGCCGTTGAACGATCTGCGGTAAGAATAGGGACACCGCTTGCAAGGGCACACCAAGGCATATCTCGATGATGAGAAAGCAGTAGGTCGTTGGCCTCTTGAATATTTTGAGAGATTCTTTCAAAGAAAACTTCTCGTTAACGACGGAAGAACTGTCGACCTGTATGCGACGGTACGCGAGGGCTTTCTCTTCCTCGTTTAGAAATCGAGCCTCGGCGGCGCTCCGAGGTAAGTAGAAGAAGGCAAATATCGAAAAGCACACCGTTACGGCACCTTCAACAATAAACAACCAGCGCCAAGGGTGGTCTACCAGGTGTGACTTGATCTGGAACACACCGAACGCGAGGAGTCCGCTAAAGGCGTTGGCTATGTTGGAGGCGGCGTAGAAGATAGCTAGACGGCGTGCGAGCTCACCACGCCTGTAGAAAGTGGTCTGGTAGTAAATCACGAGCGGGAAGAAGGCTGCTTCAGCCATGCCCAGAAACCACCGGAGAGCGAAGATGCCGCCGTAATTCGTCGTTGCTGCATTGAGTAGCGTGAATGAGCCGAAGCAGAACATTAGGATGGGAAGAACACGAGCCGGGTTGAACTTCTTGCCGAGCATGGCAATAGGAGGTGCGAACACGACATAAGGGACGAAAAATATGCCGACTATCTGGTTGTATTGCCCGTCCTTGAAGTGTAGGTCTGCAGTTAAGGAAGAGAATAGCGTTTAGTTTAAGTGTTGAGAGAGAAGGGTCTTCATTCCTCACCTTTAGACAACCCTGCGGTTTGGGCATTTCCCAGATTGCCTTTATCAAGGGCGTTGAATAGATACTTGAAGACATATTATTGGTATTATGGCTGAGTTAGAGGGCGGTTCTAACGACTTACCATTATAGCTAGAACTGGTAACAAACGGAGATCGAATTTGCGACAGAGCGCCTTTTCGGCAGCCCTATCAATGACACCGGCCGTCGTCTCGTCGGAATATACCACATGGCTACTCTCGACATCGTCACTGTTGCCATGGCTTAAAGCAGTATCCTTTTTGATGTGGGCCGGGTCGGAATCCATGAGAACATCAGATTTGAGATCCGTCATGATGGACATTGATATTATGAATATTGGTATGTATGAAGAACTTGGAACGGTATTGTACCTAGGTATGGATTGATTACTACTTAACCTAGGTAACTAGGGCTCCTGTAGGTGTGAACCGAACCGAGATGTCTCTCTGGAATGTAAATATATTATATTATATAATATAGTGTCGTGTGTATTTCGATAGATGGCAATTATGAGGACAAAGGCGAGGCTCATACATGCATACCTATTAAGAATAGTGGTTTCTTTTTGTCTTCGTAAATGTAACCAGCCAATCCTTCTATCTATCCATCCACCCCAACTTGCTTCTTTTCGCTTATGACGAACTTCTCTTTCCCTATCGGGTCGCATGTGCCGTCGTTATCTAGGTCTTCTCCGGTCAATGAAATGAAGGTACAGCCCTGGAGATATGGAGGTAGGTACGAAAAAGCCATACAAGCAGATCCTAACCATGCTGGGATCGATGATTTGCTGGGATTAAATGGCCTAGCCATCTCTGTCATAATAAGAATCCGAGACAAAGCTGACAAGGTACGATAAACGATAACACTGACAACTTGAAATAACCTTTATAGCCTTGGAAGTGCTGCAAGTGTAACGCGATGGTCAATTTTGTTTAGATATCTAGATTTACCTAACCTACTTACATAACAAGCAATACATCCACATTTTAATGTTAAGAATGTTTTACAAGTCGCATATACAGGATACTAAACTATCTGGCTAAACCAGTTAAGACATTAAGGCCAAGGTTAACCCCGACGGAACCTCACTACCCATTAAGTAGCTTCCTCCCTAAGTCTAGCTTACCTAGGTACCCGGTAACGAGCCAAGGATATTGGGGGTCAAGTATTGGGGGGCTTGATGGGATAATTTGGGGTCAGTTGGGGTCAGTTGGGGTCAATTGGGGGTGGCAAGATTAACGTTAACCTCTACTTACTAGTAGTAATATTTATCAATTGACCCCCCATCTTTAAGTATTCGCTTACACATACATATGTGCTGCACCTCTTTGGCTGCACCTCTTTGGCTGCACCTCTTTGGCTGCACCTGGTCATGGCATGTTCCTGATATGCCGATACGGAGTACGAAGCAAATCCCTTCTCTTCCCCTCCTCTCTCTCTCTCGGCCGATATACGTATGTAGATGCCATTCCTTTGCTTATATCCAGAACTATCTAGGACAACCTTACCTTGGAACTTATACCTATCGTATTGCCTATCTTATCCAGGAAACAGGATTCACAGAGTACCGGTTTTTATATACTCAATTATTACAATATTCCTGAAAGAATACATTAAGACAAGATGTCCGAGAAGGTCGCCGTTCTTACGGATAAGGCACCAAAGCCTCTGGCTAGTATTTATAGCCAAGCCATCAAAGCCAATGGCTTCGTCTTTGTCTCTGGTGCTGTTCCAATGGACGCCGAGACTATGAAAATTGTCGATGGTGATATCAAAGTACACACTGTTAGTTGAAAGTTACCCCTATGTTATCCATCGGCCAGAACCTGCTGACACACCTCCTTCCGGTACAGCACCAATGCATCAAGAACCTGGCCGCTATCCTTGAGGCGTCCGGGTCTGACATCAACAAGGTTGTCAAAGTTAACGTCTTCATTGCCAACATGGATGACTTTGCCGCTATGAATGAAGTTTATAGCCAGTACTGGGGTGATGTAAAGCCCTGCAGGACGTGAGTAACTCGCTGTTGAATGACACCTCAAGCAAGCACTTTATGACAATGACTAATTCTCGACCCCCACAGTTGTGTTGCAGTCAAGACGTTGCCGCTGAATGTTGATGTCGAGATTGAGTGTACTGCAACTTACTAAACAGGGTCTATCTGTGACGGCAGGAATGCCATTGATTGAGGTCTAAAGGTATACTGGAAAAGGGGCAAAAGTGTTAGGTGGCATGTTTCCTAGCTCCATTGTTTCATTTTGCTCAGCATTTAAGACGATCTGCGTTGAGTAACGCATAAATCTCAAGCTCATTCCCCCAACCCTCAGTTTTGTCTGCAGCATTTTCATATAAGACAAGGCACATAGTCTTAAGACAGCTCCCATTTAACGTCAACAGCAAATATGGGAGACGAGTGACTCGGGTGCAGATGCGTGTGTAGAAGATGTGTTAAATTGCTTACTCATAGTACTATTAAACCATATGACAACTCACAATCTAGCCTAATTACCTAACCTAGGTCTTAAATAGGGCAGAAAACTTTCCGGGTATAATTGGCAGCTCACTCCTAATCATCTATTCAGACTTCTGCATGTATACTTCCGGACAAATTTTGACCCCCAAAGGCGACACATTTCATAGATATACCTAAGCAGCCAACGGATCCGATGCAGGGTACATTGTTTCCTTAAGTGCGTCGCAGAAATGCGTAATCGCTTCCCTACCAGCATCCAGCACGCCATCCATAGCGATAAAGGGGTGAGGCTGTCCCTTCATCAAGTGTACATCGGCAGCAACACCCGCGCGGTGCAATTTGTCGCCAAACTGCTGGCCCTCGTGTCTTAACACATCCAATTCGCCAACGACGATGACGGCGCGCGGTAGTTTCGACCAGTCTCCCTCCCACAATAGCGGGCTCGCTTCCGGGTGGGACCAATCCGACTTCTCAGGGAGGTAGTGCTTTCGATACCACATCATCTTGGGAGCCGGTAGCGCCGGGGTGTGCTGGTTCTCCTTCCACGATATGTTGTTCTCCGTGTCAGCCGTGTTGTCCGTTACTGGCACCGAGAGCAACTGGAGAGAGAACCTTGGGCTGCCGAGGACCGCGGCACGCTGGCACATGATTGCAGCCAGGTTTCCGCCCGCGGAAGAGCCTCCAGTGGCAAGTTTTGTGATATCTAGCTGGAGTATTTTCTTCCCCTGACCTAAGACCCAGAGCACACTTTCCCAGCTGTCATCAACTGCAGCAGGAAAGGGATCCTCGGGAGCGAGTCTGTACCAACAGTGTTAATAATTCATATCTTAGTTTTCTATCACGAAAAATAGCGAGCCACTCACCTGTAGTCTACAGCGACGACGACACAGTTGGCGCGAGCACAAAGATTTGTTGCGATCACGTTTTCGGTATCAATGGTTCCCAATACCCAGCCTCCTCCATGGAAATATATGCATACAGGCCATCCTTTTTCAGGCTTTTCTCCGTGCGGCGTGAAGGCACGAACCCTTATTCTCGGGCCGGTCGTCTCCTCCCGCGAGATGAAGTAGTCTTCTGCCTCGGCGACAACGGCCGGAGGGCCAGCACCGGGGATTAGAGTACCGCTTGCCCGTGAAGCCTCTATGGGCTGCAAGTGGACTTGCTGGTTTTTATATATGTGCTTGTTGTAGAAGTCTGCGTACTGGGGGTGAATGCGGTCGACTACCGAGTGATGGAGAGGATAAGGAGGTTCGGGATTATCCCCACTCGCTAGTCTCTGCTCAACGCTCATGGTAGGAGTTGAAAGAAGTGTAAGCTATTAAGTGGCACTTTTTAGGGGTTGGTCTAGAGTAGAGATAGAGACTATGTATAAATTATTGAAGTGTCATAGATTGACGATACCAGCTACGGCTATCATTGACTTCAGTGTTCGGGAGAGAAAACATGTAAGGGGTCTACGGTCAGAATGAGCGTGTTCTACTAGTCCTTATATACCATCCCACAAAAAAACTCCGTAGAATCGGGCCACTCTTATCCGGTATGACAAAAGGGCCCAACTCCGGATCGTCAGTTTTATGCAGCGCTGATGTGCTCTAAGTGGTTTCTTCTCTAATCCATCTAAGATATACAACAACGTCAAGATTGCCGATACCGCCAGATACTGTGGTAATAACCCAGGAACGCAATTATTCTACCGACTCCTGATGCAGCCGTAACTGATCCTACTATGGCGCCGTAAAAGACCAAAATTGAATAACCATCGGGGTTTATTCCCGAGTCGCTTCATTCCTAGCACCAAACTCGGGATCCAACTTAAAATCGTGGTGGCCCACCAACCGGGAGCTCATCCTGTGTATGTATTGCTTCTGCATATGTTAGGTGTATGCAAGTTTGGTTTGCCCAGACTCTGGCTTGGATGTAACCTATAAAAGGACAGGGCTCTCGCCGTCCCTCTACTATGGTAGCGTAGTGACAATCCCAACTGATAAGTCGGAGTCGAGCGGACGAGTCATGAGTGGGGGTCAAACATCACCGTTAGCGAATTCGACGCAAAGGGATAATTCACACTGGTGGAAGTGGGAACGGTCTAAACGAATCAAACCGTTGCTCTCGTATCGCAAGCTAGGAAACCGGGGGGTATTAATCGTTAGACTATGCCGAACCGGTAACTGTAAGAAATAGAATCCGGTGCCGGCGCAATCTGTAGAGCGCCGCCCGATGCCTACTGTGTTTTCTCCATAATCTAATAGCAGTTCAAGCGACCGACTCCTCCAAAATCTCGGGAAGGGTTAACTTAGTCACAGTCTAGTCACAGTTCTGTCTTGTTGCTTAGTGATGACCTCGATGGGTATTTTCATATCGGTTTTGCTCCTGCCTTTGGATTTACCCCAACATGGCAAGGGGTTTGACAATTTCTGATTCGCATGCATATATGTCCCCTTGTCTTTTATAGAGAGGGTTCTTGACGGATGCATAATACCGTATGAGGGGCTTCCATTCGCATGCCGGGAACAGAGTTGTCGTTAGTCATAAACACCAGGAGAAGAGGCAAGGATGGGTGTATCTACTAACCTTGGAGCGATGTTGGGACTATACGTTGTAAGAGCTAACCATTGGATAAATTTAGGAGAGATCTAGGCAGCTAGGTTCTTATAAAAGTCCTTCTGATCGATTATAGAAATAATTGAAGAATCATATATACCCAGCAGCCCAGGTACCTAGTTCTCCTTGGTGTTAGGACACATAAACAAGACATTAGGAAGTAATGCAGTTTCAATGTCTGCTTAACCTGATATTCAACTACCTAACTAAGATATATATATCATGTTAAATAGGTGGTTATTGTTAAAGTCCATGTTGTTTCCTGTAATGAAGTTAGCCTACATGTAACGCGGGGACAGGACACTTATTAGAAAGAGTTGAAGAATTAAAAAAACATTTAGGGTTAATTATTAATTATGATTGAATGGAGTACCTAACATAATTACCTAATTTATATAGTGTATACTGTGTAATATGATATGAACTGTACCACGTATTGATATACATATGTAAGTACGTCACTTCCGTCACTTCAACCAACCTTGTTGCGACGCTAATGCAAGGTTGTTTTTTGCGGGATGTGCGGGGTAAAAATACCGGTTACCGCGAGCTCGTTGCTCGTCAACGCCTGACGCTTTCAGCTGATCCTTCATTGTTTACTGCTCTCATGGTGTGACACTCGACCTTGTCTTATGATGCGAATGAGGTAGATGCAACTAATAAGGCTTCTCTTCTTCCCCCACATTCATAAAATCATAGAAAAGGATACTAAACTTGCTCCATGTTTACGTATCTCTAGTCTACACAAACTCTTGTCATCTTCAAATCTATTCATTGTTCATTGTTCATTGCTCATTGTTCACGTCGACAATCGGCAGGCATACATACATACAATCAAAACACTCTGCGGCGAAAACCACTGTATAAATAACTAGATATACAGACAGACGACAACAATATGGCTGACAGCAACAACCCTCCGCAGGCGGTAATCGACGAGACTCCCATCTCTCCTGTCGAGCGAAGGAACTCTCTCGAGCAACACTTGAAGCAACGTCCTGACCGATCCGAGCTTATTGAGAGTACTTCCACCCTTACCCTTACCTTTCGTTGCTTTCTATGTAAAGGAGACGATCGCCACGTGTTGAACAGTTGACCTAACCTCGTTCGTTATAGAGAACATCTTGCCTGCTTCAAATGCTGCCCCGGGGCTACAGGAAAAACAGAAAGAAGTGCGTGATCTCCCTCTGCAAAGTCTGTAAGGCGACGATAGTAAAGACGGTGAATGTTAACTGCTGTATTTGGATACGTAGCTCGAGAAGCATATGCGTGCCGACTCCCTCAACGAAAAGATCTTACACCGACCTCCGCCCGAGAAGCTCATCCAGGAGGGTGTACTTCATGAAGACCCCCGATCGCCCGAAGAGAAGTACGAGGAGGCTATCGAGGATGAGTATGCTAAACGGGAGGGCGGTGCGTGAATAGATCGATGGGATCTATATAAGAATAAGTAATGTATAGGGGGGGGCCTGATCGTGAGCTCATACGTACAACTACGTACTAGATATATTGCGTGAGATGGATGGGACAATATCTGAGTTATCATTTCGGTAGTCTACCCTAAAGGTATCATGTTCCTTACATATGCGCATATTAAAAGATGGATGAGCTCCAGCTGTGAATGCCTACAGTGTCATACACTCATGCACGGCACCACCAGTTATGGCTTACATACCTGCATGGGTTTTTCATTTCAACGCTCCTCTCTTCAACCTTGAACCAGGAAATTAAAGACTACCAACGATATAATCCCATAAAACCATCAATGACAATAACTTTTCGGAAACTCATTAACTAAACATATACGAATTCGTAATTATATGCACTAGACTTTATACGGTATATATATGTTGATCTCACAAACATCCTCCGCGTACCTCGTCCAAGCTACTCGATATCTGCGTCTTCTAAAAAGTTAACTCTTAATGATCGCCACCCTTATAGCCAGGGCCCAGGCCGATGGGAGTCAGATTCCAAACTCCGACTGCCCACGGTTGTATTTGGATAATATATATCTCCGGTACGTATGACAAATGTATTGTATAACGAGGCACCGGACACTGGGTACCGATCGTAACGTAGCTTGATGCGTCTACTGCCGAAGCCGTCTTCACGATAATAGTACGATACAACTTGGATCCCGTGGGCTAGATGGGCTCACCTTTTCTTTTAGCTCCCGAGCTAGCCTGGTCAAAGCACATAAAGTAGCGGTTCATCAGATGAAGTGGATCACGACTCCAAGAACCAGATTCCCCTTCCCCACAGTCCACTACCCCGACTTCCAAGGACGGCTCCATTCCACCACTGAGGAAGAGAGCTCTAGTCCGAGTTTCTGGGCTGATGTTGCACTCGGCGCTGAAGAAGCCGAGACTCCAGTCCAATGTGGGAATAGAGACCTTGCGCTGCGGACGGATGTTTATTTCATCACGAGCTTGTGCCCGGATCTTGGTAACAGGGACGACATTCTATAGGACCGCATATCAATCAGTCTGGCTCAGATGACGGTGCATCCATCTAGTACACCTGGTACTGGTCCACGGTCTAGCTTCTGCTTTTCTATAATCTCCGAATATGTGACATTATTATCATATCAAAGGTCACGCAATGTAGCTCTTCTTTATAAGGGCTAACGACGGCCCTCTTCTCGAAGGTGTGGCTGTACTACGTGCCTGGAATTTGAATGAGCTTCGTGCCGACCGTATCCCAGTACCTGTCGCGGCCATGGTGTGTTTGAAGCTGTCTGCGCTGGCTAGCACTCTAGTCTCCTTGGGCGCTGCCATTGATATTTCTGTAAACTCAACAGGTGGCAATGCTACAAGCGGCCACCAGTATGGTTTCCTACACGAGGTATGATTTCCCTGCGACAGGCTGTTATATGATATAATACTCAATTCAATCAATCAGGACATCAACAATTCAGGCGATGGTGGTCTCTATGCTGAGTTGATCCGTAACCGGGCTTTTCAAATTAGCGAGAACTTCCCTGCTACGTTAGATGCGTGGAATCCGGTCAACGGTGCTACACTATCGTTGAAGAACCTCAGTACACCACTATCCAATGTTCTAATTACTTCAATGAACGTTGCCTCCACCGCGAAGCAGAGTGAGGTCGGATTTGAAAATGAAGGCTACTGGGGCATGGACGTCAAGGCTGGCAATACATACAGCGGATCATTCTGGGTCAAAGGCTCCTATTCTGGTTCATTCACTGCTTCGTTGCAATCTAATATCACAGGAGAGACGTTTGGAAGCGTAGAAATCCCATCAGAGTCGAGACCTGATGAGTGGATAGAGCATGACTTCGAGTTGACGCCCTCGAAAGATGCTCCAAGCTCTAACAATACATTCGTGCTCACATTCGACGCATCGGTAAGTGAGATACTAAATTGATCTGTTGAATACACGAAAGATCTAACGATAACGTCTCGCAGGGCGTAGGAGATGGTTCGCTTGACTTTAACTTGATCAGTCTATTTCCTCCTACATTTAAGGGCCGAAAGAATGGGATGCGTATTGACCTTGTTGAAGCATTGGAGGCATTTCGCCCTGTGAGTAGTTATCATAAACGTGACATGTCGAAATCAAGTACTGATATCTGCGATTAAGACACTCTTCCGTATTCCAGGAGGCAACAGTGAGTCTTATCTTGTTTTACTAACTTCGCGAATCATCTTGCCTCCGATGATTATTATTAGCGTGAGACATATTTCATAGGAGATCCTTACCACTAATTCTCATGGATCAACATTGCAGTGCTCGAAGGGTTGACGAATCGAACATGGTGGGACTGGAAGAACTCGATTGGCCCCTTAAAGGATCGGCCTGGATTCACAGGGGTTTGGGGATATCAGCAAACTAATGGTCTTGGTTTGTTAGAATATCTAGAGTTCGCAGAGGATCTAGAAATGGAAGTTGGTGAGTTTCCTTTGCTATCTGTATCATTTTAGGCGAGTCGCCGTCTTACTAGATGGTAGTCCTGGCTGTTTATGACGGTCTCTCGCTCAACGGAGACATCACACCCGAAGACGCATTGCAGCCTTTCATCGACGACGCGTTGGATCAAATCGAATTTATTAGTGGGCCGGCAGACTCGAAATGGGGTTCAGCCCGTGCCGAGTTGGGCCATCCGGAACCGTGGACACTCCAATATGTCGAGGTCGGTAACGAGGACTGGCTCTCTGGGGCCCCGGAAGGCTGGGATACATTCAAAGATTACAGGTTCCCGGAGTTCCTCGCCGCAATCAACAAGGCATACCCTGACATCCAGGTTATCTCCTCAGGATCCTACTACGACGGGTATGCTATTCCCAATCCTGCTGGCGGCGATTATCACGTATATGGCACACCAGACTCCCTTGTCTCGGAATTTTCGAAGTTCGATAATATAACAGTACCGCATATTATAGGAGAGATGGCGGCGGTCCATCCAAATGGTGGCACGGGCTGGGACGGCCCGCAGCAGCCATTTCCTTGGTAACTCTTCCTTATTCCGAATCTAGTCCTAAGACACTATTCCCGAGATGGCTTCTCGAAAATAGTCTCAGCGGTGTTCTGCTGCCAAAATGTAATGGTCCTTTGAGTCTGAATAATTACTAAGATAAAATGTTGTGTAGGTGGGGAGGCACCGTTGGCGAAGCTGTGTCTCTGATCGGTTACGAGCGCAATTCCGACAGAATCATCGGGGCAGCATACGTAAGCTCCTTCGACTAATTCGAAGCATGTAATCAACCATTAATGACCTGAAGCTAATGTGTCTTAGGCACCAATCCTAAGGAACAGTATGTCTTAAGGCTTTGTCTACTCCATATCCCATTTGCCTTTTTCCTTTTCAATATAGGTTGTTACCTTCGCCCAATCCAGGGCATAGGTGTGCCGCATATATAGAGCCTACAATGAGACTCGCCCCTAAATTTATCTTTCGACAAACACTACTGATCTGATCTTGAACGCCTGCAGTGAACCGTTGGCAGTGGGATATAACTATGATACAGTTCACCGCTGACACGGTAACCCGATCGACGTCTTGGTACGTCTGGGAGGTGAGTCACGTATCTAAAGTCTATCGGTGCTTTGATCAAATGTGTACTAATGCTGCCCGTGAACAGCTCATGGCAGGGCATATTATAACCGAAACACTGCCGGCGACCTCGTACTTTGATCCACTCTACTATGTAGCCGGCAGGAACGATAACACGGGAGGATATATCTTCAAAGCAGCGGTCTATAACTCCACGGGCGGCGCCGATGTCCCCGTCAACCTATCTTTTGACGGGGTAGCACCCGGAACGACAGGGGAGTTGACTGTTCTTACGGGACCCGCAAATCCATACGGCATCAATAGCCCCTATACCGGCACAAATGTTGTGAAGACCAGTACGACGACAATACGAGCTGACGGTAATGGCACCTTCCAGTTGACCTTACCCAACTTAAGCGTTGCGATCTTGGATACAGGGGCCCCGAAATCACGCCGACGGAATAGGGGTTCTGAGAGGAAGGGATGATAATGTTGATAAGAATGAATATCCAGATTCTACCTCCGTCTTAGTTCTCAGGATATAAATAGTCACTACTGAAGAATAGGTACCTAATTTTGACGCTAATCGCTCATAAAGATAACGTTGATTGGTTATAGATATTCTGTCGTAGTTGATACCTAGGTACATTTCAAGACTTCCAACCTTAAATTTCACCGGCAAACCTTAACTAAGGTACGCGCCTGTCATGTAGGTACAAGGATGTACGGTATGTGCATGGACGAGGCGAGGAGGGCGGACGCTACATTAGGTAGCAAAAATCTTTTCCATATGAACCCACTGTGAGGTCCTGGAAGCAGCTGGAGCCAACTCGCCACCAGCTGGTTGCCAAGTGGGTCCATATGGAAAAGAATTTTTTTTTGGTAGCGTCCTCTGTAAATGTGGTGCAAAATCTGTGATATTTTTCAATGCCGATTATACAAGAATAACTTGGGCGTTTATACACCAGAAAAGCAAGCCAGAATGCGGTTGTGCAGTTCCTCGCAATTGCATCGCTGCCCAATCAACTTCGTGCACACGGTTGTACTTCAAAAGCGTTTTAATACATCTACAATATCAGAACATATTCACGTCGTGACGCTCCAAGATGCGAAATCGAAATTGAGCTTCCGGGAAGTGGATAAACAGCGCGTCTACCTCGCATGGCAACCCATATTCACTGGGAAAAAAGCACTTCTGCGAAAACCCAAGAAGCTGCGCAAAGAAATTATAAAACGGCCAAGTATACTGAAGTCACTGACTCCCGACTTGAACGTAGACAAGGTAGTTGACATCCTTCGCGTCCTATTGGAAAAAGGTGTGTTCGAGTCGGAGGACGACGCGAAGGCCGAATTTCCCGAGTTGTTCCAAACTACTCCGGGTCAGGAGATCAGCCATGAAGCCATCGAGGTCGATGCTGCGAAGTCGACAACCGAGGCGATTGAGGAAGCCGCAAGTGAAGAACATACCGAGGCTGAAAGCGACGGCGAGGATGAATTCCCGGAGGCTGAAGCTAGTGAGGCGCTCTATAGAAAGGAACAAGCTAGTGTGCATTGCTAACACGAGTTTCTAGGGGCTGAAGAAGCACTTCCACAACATACAGTGGTTTTGCCTTCGCTATATCCAATTTGCATTCCGTACAAGGCACAGCATCTTATTGTGAACGAGACTCAACGAATTCTGGAGGAAAGCTGCTTCGAGTTCGTCCAAAAGTGGTTACCGAACGTTCTCCTGAACAGAGAATGGGACAGCGCCAGCTCAGTCGAATTGACGACATGGACGCGACTGCTAGATCAAAAGGCCGCCAAGTTAAGATCCAGAGAAGCATTTAATTTAGAAGGAACATCACTCGCAGAGGTGCTCTCAGCTGCGAATCAGTTAAGACATAGCGCCGTTCATAGGTTACCGATGACGGCTCGTGGAATGCAGGAACTCGTCAGGTCGGGAGTGAAGCTTGCATTTATGCTTGGCGACCACAAGCGTGCGAGTCAACTAGAGGATATATGTTACGAGCTAGAGGGTCAGATCAAAGCAATGGATCTAAATAAGAATGCGTTGGAGAATTCTGCCAGGGCTGGCCTCGAGGAGATTAAACGGCAACGGGAAGAGTTGGATCAGAAGGAGAGGGATATGATTAACAGTATGGTGCGACATGATCAAGAGACCAAGGTTCTCACCGGAACCTTGATACAGGATTCAGTGAGCAAGATCCTGACTTCGGAAGGGGAAACTGAAGTCGAGGACGAATCCAGAGATGAAGATGAACTACCAAATGAGAATGGTAGATGTAACTTGCTTTGAGTATATTAGGTATCTTTTTATTTCTTGAATGAGAAATGAGATTAGCTACCCTGGTCCATCCCTAATATACCACTTAAAATACCTGCCTAGGCTGCTAGGGAGGGGTTAATCGGGAAGTACACCTCCGTAGGGTGGGTACAGGGTACCACGCCACTCCTGGGGTCGATAGCCCCGCCAAATTAATAGGTACACGAGCTAGGTACATGTACAGATCTGAGTACATAAGGTATCTGACTACGGGATAGTCACGTGGTGTCGCGACTAGATCCTTTAAACTCTTTAAAAGTATTTAGAAAATGACGCGTCACAAGTCGCCCTCGTTTACTATCATACACTAATAAATGATACCTAAAGATCTCCCCGCGACAAAGCGCCAACATATCTCGTATGGCATGGGATTGAAACGATCATGACAGGAACGTATCGAATTTCTCCTCGGTTTCCTATACTTAGGAATGAATATTTTCATTTTTTTTCAATTCATAGCATAGATTCAAAATGACTGAAAGCGTTAATACACCCGAACCCGAGTTAGATGCATCCAAGTCGGACAAACCGGTCAAGTCGAAACAAGATGATCATCAGCACGACACTCTCAAGTATCACCTTCTGGGGCCCTCCCTGACTAAAGCCGGCCAAGACTCGGTCGATCAATCCAAAGTTTCCGACATCATTTATAATGCCTCTAAGGGATCCAAGTACTTCAACAATGAAGAGGTCAAGGACAAGATCTTGACGCAAAAGATTGGCCAGATTTTGGAAAAGAAGCGTCGACTAGAGAAGCTCGACTTAACTCGCGACCTTCGAGCTGCCGATCAATTTATAACCCAACTGGAGGTCTCCCGTGACTTGACCCAATCTATAGTCCACGTCGATTGCGATGCCTTCTACGCCGCTGTTGAGCAACTCGACCGCCCTGAGCTCAAAGATCTCCCTTTCGCCGTTGGGGGCGGTGTGTTGACTACTTGCAACTATGTCGCACGTAAATTCGGCTGCCGAAGTGGTATGGCTGGCTTCGTAGCCAAGAAACTTTGCCCTAGTCTACTGCTTTTACCTCTCAATTTCGATAAATATACTTCAAAAGCCCAGGAGGTCCGACAGGTCTTGGCCCAGTACGATCCGAGGTTCGAGAGTGCCAGCATAGATGAAGCTTTTCTTAATATTACCGAGTACTGCGCTGAGCGCGACATGACCCCTGAGGATACTGTTCAGCAAATGCGAGATGAAATCCATGAAAGAACTAAGATCACTGTTTCGGCCGGAATTGCTGCAAATGCAAAGCTTGCCAAAATCTGTTCTAACATGAACAAGCCTAATGGCCAATACATCCTACCAAATGATCGTAACGCTATCATGACTTTTATGCGAACTTTACCAACCAGGAAAGTGAACGGAATTGGGCGGGTCTTGGAGCGGGAGCTACAGGAGATAGGTATCAAAACGTGTGGTGATATTTACCCCCATCGCCAGCTTTTGGTATGTATGAAGAATCTTCTGCGCCTACACCACATGCATTCGTATATGGGTTCCTAAATATGCTCTTCTATACTGTCCAGAAACTAATATGTGTCTAGTATGTTCAATCTCTCAAGTTTGCCTGTTTCATCCTTTTCTATCTGCCGTGGCGGGCATCTCATATTATAATAAAGTAAATTTGCATATTTTATACGGGAGATGCTAACCGGTTGCAGGCGTCAACTTTTCGGCGAAAAGACGTACGAATTTCTAATCACGTGTCACTTGGGTTTGGGCAGAACCGAAGTGCAACCCGCTGAGGAGTATGAGCGGAAAAGTGTCGGGACCGAGAGCACATTCCGAGACATGTCAGACCCGACGCAGCTTCGAGAGAAATTGCGGTGGACGGCCGAAGAGTTAGAAAAGGACATGCGAAGAGCTGAATGCAGAGGCCGAACTCTCATTTTGAAGCTAAAGCTGCATACGTACGAAGTCTTGACGAGGCAAGTTGTGACGCCGAGAGCCATATATGCCGCCGACGATCTATATAACTACTCGTTACCTATCTTAGCTAAGTTGGAGCAAGAAATACCAGGCATGAAGTTACGCCTGATGGGCCTCCGCTGCACACATCTCATCGGCACCAAAAAGCCTGACGCCCGTGCCTTCTTCGGATTGAGGCCTCTGAAGACAGCGACTGGCAATGATATACCAGATGGGATGAGCGATCAAGAGGCAAGCGGATCTGTCCAACAAGACTTGTTGAAGTACTTGCCTCACGACGACCAACTCGACCTCGGTAGCAATGAGGCGGACGACCCTCAGGCAGCGGGGGATAATAACGCTTACCGCCACCACGGCAAGGAGATTGTTCCTAATCCTAAGAGAGGAGCGCGAACTCAGGAGCCGGATAATTGGTGGGACTGTCCGATCTGCAACCGGCCGCAGCCTACCGACGAGCGTCTCTTCAATGATCACATTGATCTATGCCTCTCGAGACAGACTATCCGAGACACCGTCCAGCAGGACTATGGTCATAAGCCTGCCTCTTCGGTTGACATGCCAGCCCCCAAAAGGCTGAAGAGTAGCGAGAAGAAACGGAATCGAACATCCTCGTCTGCTGACCCGAAACAAAGGAAGCTGTTTTTTGGTTGATGATTAAGAAATGTATCTACACAGTTAGACTTGCCTCAAATACATATATTTATAAGAGCACGAGGACCAGCTGCCTCTCGAGTAGGGCTCGTGACAATCCACAGAGACTTAACAAAAGGCAATGGGCCAACAAATATATGTTACCACGACGTTATGATGTCAGTGTTAGTATGCATGCTTAAGTATGCTCTTAGTGCGACAGTTTAGATAGTCGACATTGATAGCCCTACCGATGTCAGTCCCATGACTAACATGATCTATTGACTATATGCTCTAGGTCTGAGAAGGTTCTAGTGAGAGCAACAAATCTGTTCAAGATGGGAAATTTTATTTTTGCGAGGCTATAGGTGTTTAGTAAATAGTATCGACCCGCCACATCGAACTACATGAGACATATTCTCGTCTGGAAACAAATCCCATACGACGGTATTGGTAGCCTTCGGACCCTGCCTCCCCTCCCCACCTGTTTACAGGCAAAAGTCATTGAATCATATGATACTCATATCATCTACGCTCGGTCTCCTCGCCGACATAGACCTACGAATCTGATGGTCCTCGTCCTCGACCCTATGCATGTCATCGTTAGGAAGTCTAATGGCACGGTCTAGAGCGACTGGTAAGCCACGGTGTCGCCCCCTTATCATGACCGCACACAAAACCAACTTGCTGCCCGGGTAGAGCCCACCACTGAAGCTATATGCCGCATTCGGCAGTCCGATACTAATGCCGACGCAGCCATAAGCAGACACCACTTCAAATACGACATTGAAGACCGAAAACGTGACCGGATCCTCGAGGAAATGTTTCGTCTCGATGATGACGATCAACAGGACAGCCAAGACTAGCCACCACAGGTCGTGCGACAGCTGTCCACGAATTTGATGGCTGATGAAGCTGATCCGGCTCTCTTCTCTTTGGTCCGGTGCCGCCCCGACACCGTACCATTCGGCAAATGCGAGACGGACCATCCGGCTTAGAGACTCAGCCTTGCTTCCAGGTTGGCCGTGGGAGATAGGACGAGTCAAGACATTGTTGTAATCAGGGTCCTCCTCATATATTCCAAGTGATCGCTCTTCGTACACATTAGAATGCCGCATCGTAATCACGACTGGGTACACCGAGATATACCTATAGAATTAGAGTCAGCGCCACCTTTGTGGCAAGGGTATTCAAGGTCGACTTTCAATGCAAAAGGAGAAGACGTGCGCGCAAGGATCAAGGAATTTAGGGGCTGCTGAGAGAGGGGATGCTAGAAATGAAATGGCAATTTGCACAAGGTCGAGTAATGAACAAAGGGCTGCCGGGGTATCGACGAACATCATGATAACATAGAGCACCTGTAGACCAATAAATAGTGTTGGGATAGACACCACATAAAAGCCCCCTGAGCGAACAGCTGCAATGAAGGTCAGCACTAGCAGATATCACGTGGATTATAATGAGTCGTACCAAGCGCTTGAAAGAGCCCATCGATGATGCGAGAGCCAAGGGGAGTCTGCTCAAGGGTGGAGTTGCCCACGTTGAGGACTTCAAATGCCACCCAATCAGTGCCATTGAGCACGAAAAGCATAAAAACAAGCCAGTAGGTTTGTCGCGACGGGAATAGGTTGGTATAGACACGCCGAGGGTACTTGAGGATGTATTCAAGTGTCTCTTTCCATTCTACTAAATCCTGCGGATAGGTCACCAGTTTTAAACCCTTCACTGCGATACTCTGAGTTAGCAGTTGCCCGTCCTTCATCACAAAGCAATGATGGGAAAAGATGGATTCCAGCTAATGTATTTACTTATTTCTATATGGGATGCCAAGATAATTGGACGAGAGGGAATACAAGGGACGCAAGGGACTCTTAACTTACAACTACACCAGAGCGCTAACCGTAAGAACACAGGATATGCCGTATTCCCAGCGAGAATCATTGCTCCCATAACAATGAGCACAAAATACGAGCTTCCATAGGGGATCATGTTCATGTCCAAGACACTCATACCACTATTGTTGAAAGCAGAGACGCCATTGAAGATTCCATTCCACCAAGGCGATATACCATTATCCAAAGCAGGCTGCGGTAGATTGTTGGCCATCCAAGCGCCGAGCGAGATGCACCCGAGAATTTGCCAAGAAAAGAAATACACTGGGACGACGATGGAGAGGAGCTTGAGAGCTCGATACTCAGTACCGCCAAGCTCCTCGCGCTCATCGCTTGTCAAGCCATGAAATTGGCCATTGCGTCCAACTTTATGCCCTCTCAAGTAGCTGCGAGGGTTGACAGCCGTGTCGGCACTCGGAAAATGTCTATAGGTTGTGGTGCCGCTTGCAGCCATAGATGTTGACCTAGCACCAATCCCGAGATCATCCGCAAATGCGACGTGCTCGGCATTTTCTGGTACCGCCTGGATGCTCCTTTCAGCGTCTGGGGCGACGTCCTCCACTAGAGGTAGGCTACGCCGGTAGGACAAAGATTGTGATTCGGATACCATACGATCACGTGGGCTGACCTTCGTCTGCGAAGGAACAATAGTGGAAATAATCCTACCGTCTTTCGGTTGAGATATAGCGGGTAGAATGATGGCCGGGCGTTGACCCAAAGGAGAGATGGTGTCGCCACTGTTGGGCGCAGTTTTGCTCCTACCAAAGCTCCTAAGCCTATGGGTGATGGGGAGAGTTAAACTCGTGTTTCGCCCCTCGAGACGGCGTTTCCGTTCCTTGCGCACAATCTCTTCGAAGCGCGCCTCGAAGGCATGCTTGCGTACCAAAACTGTCCATATGGATACCCAGATGGAACTCCCGATGATGATGAGGAGCCACTACCACAATGAGAGTCAAAAATTGCTTCTTCGAGGGAGAGATTAGGGAGTTTGAGGCCTGGCTTGAGAGTAGTAACTCCTCGGTCAACTCAACTAGAAGTTCCAAATTTCGAAATAAGCCAAAAAGGGGGGGGGGGGGGTGCATTCTCGGTATTACATACGAGGAGAACCTGTTGCCAAGTAGTCATCTGACTGAGATTCACAGTGTTCAAGCCAGCCTCCGTCATGGCAGAGGTGACCAGGAATAAGCTGTCGACATACGAAATGCTAAACTTGGGGTCCGACGAGCCCCAGAATATGAGCGACGAGACCAAAGGGACGACAATGAAGTAGGCATAGTGGAGTGTGATAAAATTGAGTGGAGGTAGAAGTAACCGGAGACTGCGCATTGCCGAAGCACCGTTGCTCTATAATTATCCGAGTAGAGGGCAAACCCAAAATGAATAATATGAGGGAATAAAGAAGAAGAAGGCGAAGAAGAAGAAGAAGAAGAAAAGGGCGGGTTCGTGCTGATGGTCTTGTCGGAGCGGGAGAATGAAGCGGAAAGTAAAAATGTTACTCTATTTAAGCAACATGATGAGAGTATATCTATACCGTTATAATTGATATTTCTAACCGAATCGACTTTCAATCTCTTTACTCTTACGTACTCTCTCTCTCTATAGGTACGTATGATGATGTTCGGGTTTAAAGAACTAATGATGATGGTTAAGTTTTCGTCGCTCACCCGAGACGAAAACAAACCTTACGTTTTACGTACTATCTATGTAGTATTGTAACCCGGGGATGGGTAAAGGGGGGGGCTAACCTTGGAAGCCACTATTTTTCTCGTGCATAACTGCATGTATGACCTATAAGCCTTAAGGTAGGAGGCAGGTACTTAGATGGGACTTCAACTTTTTTATTCAATGAGGTATGATAGGAGCGGTGTAGCGTCCCGACACATGCATGAACCTATATCCACTTATCAACGCAACACGTACCTATTAGGTACGAATATCAATTACCGGTAGGTCATGCAGTGTACAATACGTTAATAAATCTCCAAGCCAGGTAGGTTAAGGGCGTGTTTTGCGCGGAAAGCATTGCTTATACTTATGGCCGTGCACTCGAAGTACTTAAGCGGGCAAAGAATATTCCCGCTTACGGTACTT